>QFET01013508.1:0-49223 GCA_003316355.1 Tuber calosporum
AGTAAACGCGAACGGCACTCTACTCTGATAACCAACTATCCTCTCGAGAAGAACTTGAAGTGAGTGAAGCTCTGGCTTAACGATATTAAGTTTTATCATTTGATTCAATTATTTTATCTTTACCTTCCGTGAACTTTGTGTTGAGTCTTTTGGTGCGGTCACAACCTTAGGATCCATCTTCCTATAGGGTGCCCCCGTTACACAACTATCGATTCTACCGGTACAGGGCACAGTTCCAACATAAGAATTAGGATCGACACCTTAGAAGGATAAGGGAAAGGATACAACCGTGGTTGAAGCAACCTACTACCGCCGCTACCATCAGGTAACCCTGGTGATGCCCCTGACTCTGATGATGATGATGGGTCTGATAGTGCTGGAGAGGATGGATGGGGTAGAGAGAGCAGTAGGCAGGACAGCGCTCCACGTTTATCATCTAGTCCCAGAAACGATGTACCCTAAAACAGGTTAACTTTAGCTTTCTAAGAATGTATCAATGGACTCTCATGCCCAGCGCATCTAATAGGGGAACCACCATACTTATTTGAAGGATATGACAACCAAGATGTTTGGAATTAGATGACTGCCTAGAAAGACTATTTTGATCGCAATCCTACAATGTGGAGATTTCATGCACACAGAATGGTTTTTGCCTAAGGGCTAAACCAAAGGGAACATAGTGGCACCCTTCTGAGAGAAATACTTGAAGGTGATGGGTGTATTAGGAGTATATACTCTAGACCCGGACTATTCCTCATGGCATCATTTTCGACAAGAAATCACCAAGCTATACATTGGCATAGAGTAGTTAATTTGAGCCTTTGAAGAAATGACCAAGGTAGTTTATTAGAGAAAGATAGACACCTATCTTCTACTCCTCAAAAACCTTAACATCAATGCCGGACTAAGGGGAATTTGTCAGAGTATGCAAGTGGAAACCAAACTTCCTGAAGAAATACTGCAACGGTTATCCCATCTGGTATTCTCCTCCTATGAAGAGATGATGGAATCAATTAGTAAGGTTGGCAAAGAAGCGGAGGAATTTTTGGAAAGTGGAAATTCCCCTAAGGAGAAGCCTCCCTTAGTGGATCCTCCTAATAAAAATACAAAAACATTAATAAAGGGGCAAATATCAAAAAAGGATACACCCACCAGAAACAAAAATGCAATATATCCCTCTGGACAGCCTAACAGTCTAATCTACCAGAAAGGAATGCGGGAAATCAGACCAAGGATTGGCTTACAGACAGAATGAAGGATTACAGTGGAATGTCACAAGAGGTTCTTGACAAGCTGAAAGCGAGGAAGGAATGTACTCTCTATGGTCTCCACAACTACACCTGGCAAAGATATCGGAAAGAGATCTTTGTGGCCGTGCTTTCGCAAAACAGACTATAAAGGACTGACTAAAATTTCTATGAAAACTGCTGACCACATCGCGCTTAGCAAGACCTTATCAAATAAAGGTCAACTACATACAATGCTGATCGTCATCTCGGTTATGGTGACTCTCAGACACTAAACTGTCCTAAATGGCACGAACTGCTACAATACTTGGGTAATTAGGGTATAGTGCATGCTATATATAACCTCAACTAGCGCTGATTCAAAATGTAATGCCTATGTAATCAGGGTTAGGTTGGTTAATAAGATAGGAGTTGGGTTTCTGTTTCAATCATGATTTAATGAAAAAAAAGTTCATATAATTCTGAAATGAGATGAAAAGTCAAATATTGATATCAAAGGGAGAGGAGAAGGGTTTATATTATTATATACATGAAGAGTCTGAAAGCTGAGAAACCCGACGATGGGATTTATACTAACGCTTAACAACAGCTTCATACTCAGTGGTTCCATATATTACATTTGAACTATAGGCCTCCATAATTCGCTCAGTCTTAACCCAATATTTCCTAATTAACTGATATGATACACTAGCTAATGCCTCAGGAACAAGCCGCTTTAATGACTCAAAATCATATTCTCAGTTTGCCTGTGCATATTGCTTGGCAGCCCCCCAATAGTACTCTATGAAATTCAATTCACAGTGGAAGGCTGGATAAAATATTACCTCATGGCCAGCTGCAATAATGGCTTCCTCAACTTGACTTCTCTGAGACTTAAAGTCTGGTTGAGCTGCCAGGAGTGCTCAAGCACAACAATTACCACACTCCATACATCACAGATTGACCTTGTTTGACTTTCCTGTTGTTGTTGGAACTGTACACTGAGTACCAAACCCTTGGGAGGTCTGTGGCCATAGAGCACGCTCACTAAGTACCATCTTCAAACCCTTTGGTCTGCCATCTGGCAATACAAGCTAATAAGAATAACCACTATCAGGATGGTTCTGGTCGATAACATAGGTATTGCGCATCACCTTCACATACTTTCCCCCTTGCTCCAAAATCATTTCTGAAACTCTTAAGGCATTGTGGGCAAACTTGTGGTGATTTCGAGCGTTATCAAAGGCGAACAGCGCTCAGCATCCTGGAAACTGTGCTTCAAAAGCTGGTATAGCTCTATCTACAAGCTGTTCCAGTAGCCTCTCTCCATTCCACCACACCCCACTACCACATTTCCTAATCACACAGGCACTGCCATCCCCCAATATACCGATTGGTTTTAAAAAATCTGTTACATGAAGCCCTTAGCCACGTCCCTTCTTTCGTAGTGGCTTATGTTCAGGGTGAATCTAGATAAAATGCTGTCCATCATAAGAATTGAATGAGCACTCATCCTGTGTGATCAGAATGAGTGGTTGAACATCACCAGATAGATGGCACAGCTTCAAAATCTCCTGCAAAACTTCCTCCCATTGAGGAAAACTCTCCTTATAGGCTTGCATTCTTGGAAGAAATATGTCATAGCGATATTGTTTGACATCCTCTCTCTCATGGCCATCGTTGTAGATTGCCTTGGGATATTCTTTATACTTGAAGCCAAGCTTGCGGAGCCATCTGGCGGCAGTTGTGGAAGCTATTGTTTTCTCAATTTCTTGAGTCAAACTTCTTATCGACCAGTTCGATATTGTTAAAACATCCTGGTCGGCATAATTTCTCCAATAATCTGCAATTGCTTTTGCCAATCCATAAGATGTTAAATCTATCTCATAATCTTAATATCGGAAATTGCAGCATTTAAAGATAAGAGAATATGTAGCTACTTACTGTCCAACCTTTAGAATATATTGACGAACTGCCAGCATTGTATCACTATCTTCTAACATCGATATAACCTTATGATTTCGACCCTATGCAGGCTCTGGAATCAATGGCTTTTGAACCCATTTGACCTCATGGGCCATATTCGATTCCTAAATCGCTCACCCCATCCCCCTCCATCAGCTACATTCTGGGCCAGCTCTTTTCTAGACCTTGGTCTACTCTGCTCAAATCTTCCCTCCTCTGCATCCTTCAACAGTTTCCCCCCTTGCTTGACTTGAAGTTTCAGAAAGAGGTAGACTTGATGGTGCCATGTAAAATAGAGTCCAATTGGCCGCCTTGTAGCACTAGTTTGGTGATTGGCAACAAGCTTTCCCATTGCCTTGAAGGCGGCTTGCAAAATATGTAGGCGTCGAGGCAAGGCTTTGATGATAAACTTTCGTCATCGAGGCCAGGCCTTATAGTCTTTTCGTAGCTCATCTAGACAGTGCAAGCGGGGAGTTACCACTGCCAGATGTATCGGCTCTGCTAAACTAAGATCCACTACTGGAACAGGAAGAGTAGTCTCTTCGATGGGTTTTCCGCTATGGGAATTGGTGTCTTGCTGGGCCCTCTTGCGATTACGCAATTTTCAAACTCGTAAAGCATTTGCTGTTGGGGTTTTCACTGCCACTTGGCCATTCTGAATTTTACCAATTAGTATTCAATTTGCTTTATTCAATTGCACTTGAGGGAGAGTTAGTTGATTCATACCGCAATTGCATTGGCTTTCGGTTGTGCTCTTCGGGCCCTGGCTCGCAATGTATGGGGATTTATAGAAGCAGTTTCTCGTGAGCGATTTGTAGTTGCTCTATTGCTGGGTACTGCCACTTGGTTATCTGAATGTAGCTTCATCGTAATTGAATTATAAAAAGAATATTGTTAAGAAAATAACCCTTTGCATATATTCAAGGCAAGCAAAGGATTCAAGAATCATATCATATGTTTATATCTCTTAGTAGTTACCTTAAACAACCAAAAATAAGTTATAATATACCAATAAAACCTATTTTATAAGACAATTTGTACTTTAGGTCTTACATGCAGAAATATGTGAGAAATCACCCCTAACCCAGATTACATAAAGCATTACATTTTGAATCACCGCTGGTAGACGTTATAGATGGCATGCATCATACAAGGAATCTGGCGACCCTAATCGAAATAGGGTATCCCTCTAGGCTAGTGAGTGAAGATTACCTGCTTTTGAATGCACTATCAGAATAGGAGCCTAAGAGAAGTTGTCCCTAAGCCCATAAGTCCTTATGAGAAGAGGGTTAGTGGACAGAAAATACTAGAGCATTCCATTTTATGAGTGACTAAGGGGAACGGTTGCATCATTAATCCTGAGAATCTACCAAGTCTCACCAAACTTTCAAAGGCAAGTAGGACAACAATTAGGGATCCTACCGAAATGAAATATAATGTAAATGACAGCTGGTGAGAGTCTATTCCAAAATAAGAAAACGAAACAGGTCTCAACCAGATTCATGGTCTCAGGAAACGAAAGGACTTATAATATTTTATTTGGTTTTTGGGTTGGTTTGCCTTTCAATCCAGCAAGGACCTGTGATTAAAGCACTTAATTGAGTCCCCTCTCATTGAAGCCATGCTGGGAAATGGCAGCCAGTTACTCTAATTAAAGCATCCAGGTTCATTGAGTTCGGGCAAAAAAAGATCTCTTCTATGTTCAGCCAATCAGCCCGTTTAGTCACCGGACCTCGTTTTGTCTTAGGCATTGTCCTGATGGTTCAATTATGCAAATCCTTGTCCCTGGTGGGGTATGGCTGCCCTCCGCCCTGCCTGCTCTTCGCCATGCATCAACCCGGCTGCCGCCAGGTTACCACCCTCTTTTCTCATCTAAGATAACTCTAACCTAAGACTAGACTCTCGTTGCACACTCCAAGGGCTCAAGTAAAACTACATTCCCCTCACCTCGGACCGATATAAACCCCCCTACCTCCCAAGGCGTCACCTTCCCATTGACGCACTTTGCCACTCTCTACTTCCCATCATACCCACTCTTTGGACCTTTCCTCTTACCTCTCCTCACGTCCTTCCCTTGGACATCCTCCCCCCGGAATCGACAACCAGGAGTTACCCTGACCTCAAGACTGCCTGTAAGGCACTCCTTCTCAAGTACTGGACTCTCCAGGCTCCCCCTACCCTCTACCACCGTTATGCACCACGCCTGTCCTCCCATTTCTTCATGGGTCTGGACAAGTTTGCTCCTGGTAAAATCCACCAAATGCCGTCTGGTAAGAGCTACCTGGCTGCTCACACATCCTGGGACAACCCTGTCTCCCTCACCCTGTGCCCCTACTGTGAGGAGGAGGAAGAGACCGTGGTCTATGCAAATCTCTAATGTACTGCCAAAGCCTCCTTTCGCCTCCGCCACCTCCCTGGCATTTGCAGTCTCGGCCCTGGCTCTCCTCTCTGGTCCTCTGTTGACCTGATACCGGCCTTTCGCGCCAAAATTTTCGAATTTGCGACTGGATTCCCCCCTCTGATGCCGGCCGGCAGGCCACCCTCACCCTAGGACAACTTGTCTGCCCTCCTTTACTGACTTTTATTCTGTCACGCTGTTATGATTTTCCTTACTCTGTTTGGAATTTTGTTATTTTCTTTCCTGACTTGATGAGCCTTTATTGTTGGAGCAGTGACGGTACCATTACACTAGGGAGATTTGATTTTGATATCTTTTTTATTTGTTTGTTAGAGATTAACGTTTCGTTTTTCCATACCTAGCGCTACATGCAGGTTCCTATACGTTAACAAAGAATATATGAGTTAAATAAAATAAAAATTGTACCAGGTAAGTTTGAATGTGTGACCTCTGTCCAGATGCTTCTGGCAGGCCAATAACTAATGGAACTGACTATACCAGGACACAAGGAGAAACCAAGATTTCAAGTAAAAACATCTTCGTATACTGAAATTTTGTGGATTTTTTATAAAAATACAGAGGTTTAAAAGGCTATTATGTCCCTGATGAGACAAGCTATTCCAAATTTTGAAACCGTTAACCTCATCGGGATTTGACAAATCTTTTGCAAACCAGTTTAATTTTTAAAAAAAAAATACTCTTTTAAGAAATTACTCACAGAAACATAGCTATGTCTATCAAAAAAACTCTGGCACATATTACTGATATCTATATATATTAGTGATACATAAAAATTCCATACATAAGTATGCACGCATGGTTCCTATGTGATAGGGAATTTTTTATTTTTTTGAAGCTCATTGGAATTGTGTAAAGACTGCTTCTAGTTGTCTGCCCAAAATCTTATTAATAAATCTATTGTGTCCTAAATTGTCTGAGAAGACCTCACTCGTTGAAACAAAGCTGGCGTTGTTATGAACACCTAACATCTAGAACCATAATGTCTTCAAAGCGAGAACAAACACATATAACGCTGTCGCAGAAGTCACATAAGCTGGATCATAAAGAATCAAAACACTACAACTGCCCGCAATGCGATCCTCATATCCTGGTATACGGAAAACGTTATTACATAAAAGTTGTACTGGATTCAGGATCGAATTTTTATTTCATTCATGAAAAATTAGGAACGGCATTAAACATTTGTGATAAACCTAGTCAGGATTCTATCCCTATTTTAGGATTTACAGGAGGCAAATTCTCTAGTGGAAGAGATTATGCCTGGCCCCTCTATATCGTGATAGGAAAAATAAATACTTGTCAAAATTGAGTGTCAAATCTCATCTACAGGAAATTACGCAATAATAATAGTTTCTTCGCGTGATTAAATAAAATATATCCATTTCAGCGATTTCATAACCCCAGAAACTGGATTTGTAAGGCTCCTGGATGTCAGTTCTATCTCTTAGGAGAAAAGGAAGTTATAACTATTGAATAGTATGAGGAGGTATTGGAATACCCGGAGGCAGTAGTTATAGGAAGAATTGCAAGTATCTATGATGAGAAAGAAATTGTTCTAGTTTCACTTCCAGGACAGTACCAGGACTAAAAGGACCTTTTCGCCTGTCAACAACTGCTAAACTACTGTCCTATCAAACCTTTGATCCAACTATTGACCTCAAACCAGACTCTCAACCACTCTGGGAACCAATCTATCTGCTGTCAGAAAAACAGTTAATAGTACTAAGATATTTGAATAATATGTCAAAACAAGGAAAGATTTACCACAGCAAGTCTCCAGCTGGAGCACCTATACTTTTTGTTCGCAAAGTAGATGGACACCTCAGATTGGTAGTAGACTCCAGAGGTTGGAACAACATCAGTGTTCGCAATAAATACACTCTCCCTCAAATGCCTGAACTACACGACTGTTGAAGGAGCAACTATTTTTACCAACCTGGACCTCAAAGATGGATAGCATCTAATCCATATAAGAATGGGTTACATATGAAAAACAGCCTTTCACACAAGATCTGTCTTATATGAATACAAAGTAATATCATTTGGACTTGTCAACCCTCCTGCAACATTACTATCAATTATGACTTTGATCTTGAGAGAGTTCCTTGAGAAGGGGTAGTGGTATATATTGATGATAAACTCATATACTCTAAAACTGAAATGGATGATCTCACTTTAGTAACAAAGGTACTGGAACCTCTACTAGAGTATCATATGGCCATATACATGGCAAAAGGCACATTCCGTATCAAACTCGTAGAATTTCCCAGGTATAGAGTGGCTGTTGGTAGAGTCACCAGGAGTGAATGCAAAGTTGAAATCAAAGCCTGAAAACTACCTACATTGGTAAAAGAAATTGAAATCTAAGTGGGATTCACCAATTTTTTCAGACGATTCATAAAGAATTTCTCTGCACTATATGCACAAATTCCTGATTAACTAAAAGGAAATCCGCAGGATTTTGCTAGAGGAGAAACAAAATAAGGAACTTTTTATCATCTCAAATGACGGTTCATTACAGCTCTCTTACTATGTTAATTTCATCCAGAAAGACAAACGGTCCTGGAAAAATATGCAAGCGATGATGCTCTTGGATGTATTGTTTCTCCAATATGTATAAGCCGTGGTATCGTATTGCATTTTATTCAAGGAAGCTTACCCATGCCCCACGCAACTATTATATCCATGATTAGGAATTATTGGCAATATTAGTTGTATTGGAAGAATGGCCAAACTATCTGACAGGGACTAATGAACCTTTCACTATATATACCGATATCAAAATCTACAATACTTTCTCACAACAAAGGCCTGGTTGGCAAGACTAATCCGATTAGCAAGAAGGTTAATAAATTATATATTTCAAATCATTTACAGACCCGGAACCAAAGAAGGCAAACCTGACAGATTGAGCCGGCAGCCAGAGTACCTGCCTGAAGGGAGATCTTAAGCATGACAAGTAGGCTATTCATCAGTCTCATTACTTTGAAAACTTCCACTATAACTGAAACTTTGTTGGCACAGTTATATGGTGTAAAGAAAACTTAGAACAACGCCAGCTAAGATTGCCTCAAGAGGACAGATATAGTTCGGTAAGGATTAAAAGGCTCTTACAGCGAGCGAGAATCACGACTTGAGGTTCAAAATCCGTAGTAGTTCATGACCAATATAATACCATAGAAGCAACAATCCTGATAAAAGGGCAAGTGCTTATAGGAACTGGATTTGCGATCGGTCTCCCTATCAGAATATATGCACACATTACACCATGGAGTAGATTAGCAGGCAAGCATGGTACTTACATATGAGGTGAAGTTGTAGATACAGACTAAAGGGGGTAGGTGAAGATACTCCTAGTCAACACTATATATACTGTTTTTCAGGTACGAATAGGAGACGGTATAGCGCATATGATTGTCGAAAGGATTGATGAGAGAGAACTTCCTGAAGTCATGGAGTTATATAATACTAAACAAGCAAGTCAAGACTTTGGCAACTCAGGTATACTGATGAAAGAAACTCAGCCGCAATTATTTTTCATACATTCTAATACCAAACACATGTTGAAATTCTTCAATTCATTTCATATGTATATTTCCTATAGTAATATTGTGTATATCTCTGCTTGATTATTTCTAGTTTACTCAGGGAAACTACAGAAATTCCATCAGCTAGGGTATATCATATTCTCAGTTATATTTCATGATTATGTTTGAGAATTAATGTATATA
Source organism: Tuber calosporum (assembly GCA_003316355.1). Lineage (NCBI taxonomy): Eukaryota > Fungi > Ascomycota > Pezizomycetes > Pezizales > Tuberaceae > Tuber > Tuber calosporum. The sequence continues at coordinate 9,342 of QFET01013508.1, forward strand.
TTTCTTATATTAAGTGCAGGATTTCACGGTTATCATTCCATGTATAGTGACCTTTTACCGGTCATATATCATGTGTTATCTTTCTGTTTATTTCGCCCACACTACTTCAGATTACTGATGTTTTATTGGGATTTCCTAGATAGTTTTTTCAGGGTCAAACATGTTCGCACTTATGTTTCTTAGATTGTTTTCACTAATTTATTACTGAGTACAAGATAGATATGCACCAGTATAAATAGCTGGTTGCCAGCTACTTTGTTTTAGTTAATTAAGGACAAGAACTACTACCAACTATCTTCATTCTAGAATACTCCTCACACAAGCCTGCACATAGTATACACTTAATACTGTGTTGTATTTTGGTACTCATGCTATAAGATTGTGCCAATACATATAATTTGAACCGGTAATAAGCCCGGTTCATCCATAGCTATACAACTTACTTTCACACGCTTTCCTGTTTCAGCAGGAAACAATTCGTTCCGAAACGAAACCTACCACTTTCACCGAAAAATATTTTTTGTAATACTGAAACATTTTTGATCTATACAAAAACATCAGTCCAAACGAAACATCGATTGAATCGAACCATCAATGGAAACGAAACATCGATTTAAAGGAAACATCAGTCGAATTGAAACATCATTTGTGAAAGGAAATGTTCTTGGCGAAACATTCTTGTTAAATCGATATGAAAAAGTCTTGATGCTCCTCGCAAAAGTCCGAGTTTTCCTCTCTCACTAAATCCACGTTCTTATGATAAGTGCAATTTCCTAGCTGCAACCACTTACAAGTTCAAAGCAAAATACCAGTACTTAGCAACCAAAGTCACTTTGCCTTTACTGAGCAAAAATGGCCACTGCATAAACCACCGTTCCTCCTCCAGAAACACCTGCACCAAACCCCAGATCTTATGCCAACAACTCCAAACGTATTTGGGCACCCAGTTACAAATTGAGCTCCATCTCAAAGCTCACTGGCCCTAATACCTACCGTACCTGGCAAGATATCTCTGAATATGTCCTTACTTAATATAATTGCTGGTATATAGTAACTGAAAAGGAAACTCTGCCTAAGGAGGAAGTGGACGAGGATGATAATAATAACTCTGTGAGAATAGATGAATGTCGTGATCGATAGCAATGGGCTTCGGCCTACTCTCTTGAAACCATTGACCCCCAATGGCATATTTTGTTGGCTACCTACAAAACACCCACCTCCATCTGGAAAGTGTTCCAAGATAAATTTGCTAGAGAAAACACCACCTCCTTATTCAAACAAGTCAACGCTCTCCTTGATACCAAGGACGATACCTCTGAACCTATTTCAGACCATATCAACCAGTGCGATACACTCCAGAATTGACTGCAACAACGTTGATCCTCCTCCTCTGCTGACAACCGATATGCTCTACCATTTGTGTTCAAATCGGTATCCGAGTCACCAGAAGCATAAGCACCAGTTCTTCTCCGCTACCTTCCCGAGTCGATAAGTAACATAGTCGACAACCTCCAAACCAAGGAGAACCTTACCTACCACCATGTCTACAAAAGGTTGTTAGACATGAGATCCGCGGTTAGCCCCGAGGACGATAAAGCATATAAAAGCGCTAATGTCAAAGTAAAACGTAGGAAACCACCCCAGAGACCTGTGGCCACATCCAAGGAATGTACCAACTGGAAGAAGCATTACCCCACTGGTCGCGCTGAGGGACATACCTATCATGAGTGTAATAAACTCAAGGGCGATAACTACAAGAAGCAGGAAACAAAAGCTGTTAGTTCAACAAAAATCGGCAATGAAGAAATATCTTAACCAGTCAGTACATACAGATCCCTCCTCTTTACGCAAAAGGCTCCACACCCACACAACAGGGTAATCGATACAGGTGCAACCTCACACATGACAAGCAACCTAGACGTTCTTATAAACTTTGAACCAAGTACAGGGACTATTAAGTTAGGTGATGATTCGGTAATAGAATCATGTGGCTGAGCAACTGTCAAGCTCATGGCCAAAACCTTTAATGGTCATCTAGCCCCTCTATTCCTTAAAAATGTTCTCTGGGTTCCGAAGTTAGGTTAAAGTAACTTGTTTTCATGGCGCGCTATTGTTTCTTTGGGGAATAGTTTTTCTTTGCGTAGTAAAGGGGCGGATATGTTTGTATACAGGGAGAATAAAAGAGAAGTGATATGGGGAATGCTTGGCAGTCAAGATTATGTGGTGCAAGAAGAGAAAGTATTGGCGAACAAGATGACTTACCAACAGTGGAATGAAGCCTTCGGACATCCTTTACCATTCTACTTCAAAAGTACCAACTAGTCAGACAATCCAACTATCACCAAAGTTCAGAAAGACTTACAGTGTAAAACCTGCATTAGGTCCAAATCAACAAAGCGTAAACCCATACCTACAGACAAAAGATGTTAAAATCCCAATGTTTCAATCCACTCTGAACTTGGTGGAAAATTCTCAACCCTTTTCTTCTGAGATTCCAGGTACTATGTTACCTTTATTGATGATTGTACATGGTATACATGGATTTATCCTCTTAGAGCCAATTCCAATACCGTTAAAGTATTCAACCAATTCATCAAAGAAAGACGCACCCAGGACAACGCTACTATGAAAGGATTGACGACCGATAACGGAGGAAAATATGTCAACCAAGATATGACAACCATGTTTGCAAAACTAGGTATCATACATGACAAAATACCTCCTTACTCTTATGAACCTAATGACATTGCCGAACGATACAATAGGACCATTATTCACATCTACATGCTCTATGTTGGCAGGTCTTACATCTTGTTTATGGGCCAAAGCAGTTACACTAGCTGTATACCTCCAGAACATCCTCCCTAACCAATTCATAGGAAAACTAATGCCCTATGAATCTCTCTACATCAAGAAGCCGGTAGTTAACCACCTACGCCCGTACTGGCTCAAATGCTTTGTCCATATACCTTAGGAGTCCAGAAAATCAGGAACCAAGTTACAGCCACGGGCCATTGAAGGATACCTGGTTGGATATAGTTCCTCCAGCAAGATAAACCGTATATACATACCATCATTGCACAAGATCTCAAAAACGCGTCAGCTACACTGGACAACCAAGATTATACTAATGCTTGATCTCAAGGAACCTGCGCCCTCATTAGAGACCTTGGCAACAGTCTACCCACCTTCCAACCAAAGAGCACTAGCACCCAATCAAGCTCTACCACAGTAAGCAAATGACAAACTAACCATTGAAGTATATCCACCTCCACTGACTGAACATCCTGAAGATTATGACCATCCCTAAACTCCTGAAGAAACACTCGAACCTCCTGTATAGGAAGTACAAACGGAATATCCTCCTGGGATACTGACCAGATCTGGCAGCACCATTCGCCCACAACAATACTTTGGCAGAAATATCACAGTACCATCTGACGAGGATGTCAAAACGTACACCTAAGAAGTGAACAGCTCGCTTAAGGAACAATAGACCCAAACAATGGACGAGGAAATAAAGGCACTTGAGAAAAGTAGTACTTTCGATGAAGTAGTTAAACCTACAGGACGCAAGATTATTGACAGTAAATGGGTCTTTAAGACTAAGCGAAATGCTAATGGTACATTAGAACAGTACTGTGCAAGGGCTGTTGCCAAAGTATTCTCACAAGTACCTGGTTTTGACGTAGAATATATACTTTCGCTCCAGTCATCAGATATGAATCACACCGATTCCTCCTTGCAATATGTGCTAAAAACAAATGGCGACCACGGCAATTCAAGGTCAAATCTGCATTCCTTTATGGTGAGTTGAAAGAAGAAGTCTAGATGCGACAGTTACCTGCGTTTAGTAATAGAGACAAAGTATTGTAACTTAACCGATGTCTCTATGGACTTAAGCAATCTGCGAACAAATGGTTCTCTCTCTTCGCTAGATATTTAACATGCAAAGGTTTTGCGACATCCGCCCTTGACCCATGCACGTTTGTTGATGCTAAACACGACATATACCTCTCTGTTTACATTAACGACATTGCTATAAACTCCGCCAACACCCCCCAAGCAACTTCTCTCATAGAAGACCTGAAAACGGCATTTGAGATCACAGACTTAGGGGAAGCCACATTCCTACTTAGCCTCACTCTCACCTATACAAAAGACGGGATACATGTTAACCAGCAACGATACATCAAGTCAGTCCTCAAGTGATATGGTATGGAAAACTCACAGCCAGTCTATAACCCCTTACCCAAAGGCATTCAACTACGGAAAGGCACAGTGGGTGAACAGATACTGGACATGTCAATATACCAATCGATAATAGTATCACTTATGTACCTGACTATTAGTACCAGACCCGATCTAGCATATACAATTTCCTCTCTCTAACAATTTTCTTCCTGCACGACCGTAATCCACTTAAAGGCGGCTAAACACATCCTTCGATACATTAACCGTACAAAAGATATTGGACTCTTCTACCCTTGTACATCTACAAACGCTATGAACACCTATGTGGATGCGGACTTTGCAGCTTGTCTTGTTACCCGCCGCTCCTTCTCTGGGTATGTTATTCTCTTTAACAATGCCTGTATATCCAGGCGGTCCGTGAAGTAAGCCTCAGTCGCAACATCTACTATGGAAGCGGAAATGTAGCTATGTCCCTACCAGCAAGGCAAATCTAATAGTACATCAAAGGTTTTAGTGACATCCGGCTTACAACACCGATCACTTTACAGGCTGACAATACCGGAGGAAACTTTCTCGGAACCAACTATCAACTTAATGAACGAACAAAACATATCGATATCCATTTTCAAAAAAAACGAAAAGAGATTGACAACTGTTCTTACACAATATAAAGATTGCGTCATCAGAAAACCTTGCTGACATTTGTACCCAGGTACTTGCGAAACCAGTAGATGAACGGATGATAAGATTTTGTGCTGTAGATAATGAGTGGAAGTGTTGAAATTCTTCCATTCGTTTGATATGTATATTCCTATGGTAATATTTTTATGTCTCTGCTTGGTTATTTCTAGTTTACTCAGGGAAACTACGTACAGTACTACAGCTACGGTATATCATATTCTTGGTTATATTTCATGATAATGTTTGTGAATTAATTTGTATATTTCTTATGTTATGTGCGGGATTTCTTGCTTAACTTTCCATGTATAGTGAGCTTTTACCGGTCATGTATCAGGTGTTATCTTGCCATTTATTTCACGCATACCACTTCAGATTACGCATAGTTTATTGCGATTTCCATGGTAGTTTTTTCAGGGTCAAACATGTTCGCACTTATGTTCCTAACAATGTTTTCCCTGTTTTGTTACAGAGTACAAGGAGGGTATGCACCTGTATAAATATCTGGTTACCGCCTACTTTGCTTTAGTTAATTAAGGACAAGAACTACTACCAATCTACCTTTATACTACATTACTCCTCACACAAGCGTGCACATAGTATACTCTTAATACTATGTTGTATATTCGTACTCATGCTATAAGATTCTGCCAATACTCATAATGTAAACAACATGTGGACCTGGACGCAACCGATATTCCGATTTACCCAATATGCACCAAAGGACAAACCTTAATGTCTAAAGCAAAAATAATTTTTAAGTGTGATGTAAAGATATTTGATATCAACTTCATAGCAAGGGGAAAAGTGAAAGCAAATGATGATACAGAGTCGATGCTTAGGATACGGGAGCTACAACGATTTAGACATAATGGGCAAGCTAATGCCAAATCTGTAGACCTTGACTGATGGAATGCTTTTCTACAATGAACACCTATATATTCCCCATTATGGAACCCCGTAAACCGATATTGTAAAAGGATGTCATTACTCCAAAGTGGCTAAACACTATGGTCTGGAAAAAAGTCTCTGAATTATTACTAGAGATTTTTACAGAAAAGGAATTTATAAGGGGACAAACAACTACTTACAGTCATATACAGAATGCCAAAAAGCCAATCCACTAAGACACACACACCTTGGCCTACTGCAAGCAGTAAAAGTACATTTTGCAGCTTGGACTTCTCCCCTGGTAGATTGTATTACGCAACTACAAAAATCAGGAGTATACTTTTAAATTATACTCATAGTCGACCGATCCACAAAAATGGCACATTTTATCAAGCTGCAAGAAAATGCGACTGCTAAAGATTTCGCTCTGGCATTTATTAAAGAAGTTTGGAAACTTCATGGTCTACCAACTGAAATCATCTCAGACATGGACCCAAAGATCGCTGGCGAATTTCAAGTGCCATTGTGCAAGATGTTAATTATAAAAAGAAGAATGTCTGGTGTGTACCACACTGAGACTGAATGACAAACGGAGAGGGTCAATTAAGTCCTTGAGGTAACATCCGGATATTTGCCATATATGATCCGGATTACTAGTACCAACTTCCACTGTTTGGCGAATATGAATAGCACAACTCATTAACAACCACCCCATAAATAACACCTTTCTTTGGAATTCAGAGTTATCATCCTTAAACAGAATAGATGTAGCAGTGTGAAGCCTAGAATGCAGGAGCTACTATGTATACTTACTGGATTAAAACGATACATGAAAAGGAAAAGGAATCATGGGAAATGACTTGCGAAGGAATGAACAGGTACTATAACCGCAAACTTTATAGTCAACCGGTCATCAAAATCAGTGATCTGGCTTTACTAAATGTGAAGCATATCCACACTAAGTGACTATCTATAATATTAGCTCTAAAATTAATTGGTCTAGCAAAATCCTAGAGCAACTAGGAGACCTTGCCTACAAATTGGAATTATCTGAAGACTGGAAAATCCATCCTTTATTCCCTGTATCGATACTTGATTCATAAAGAACTTCACTACTACTAGACAGTGAACAACCACCAATGGCACAGAAAGATGTTGAAGGTAACCTAGAATGGAGGTGGAAATAATCATTAAGAGGGAAATAATCTCTTAAGAATGAAGATTCAGAGTAGGTTCATGAATCATCAAAGAGCTTTGATACTTTGTTAAGTGGAAGTGATGTTCAGAAGATGAGAACACCTGGGAACACACGGAGCACTTACACCATGCTGCAGGTTTGGTAGAAGATTTTCATATCAAAAATCCACAAATAGAAAGGTTGTCTAAGTAGTATATACAGAAAGGTTTTGCCTATGGTGGCCAAGTTATTGCAGAAGGTTTTTTGTCCCAACCAGAAGGAGTACTAAAAGGTTATATTGCTTCAGGACAAAGCCTGGAAAGAGGTAGATGATCTTACGCATATGGTAAATGGTACAAACTATGTGATGAGATAATATATAGAACTGGGAGGTCACTATATGACTACAACCCTTGCTGGAAAGAAGTATTGTATATGGCAGAGTTGCTCAGCCTTAGTGAAAGATAAGACTCCTAAGCACAAGGTACTCAGAATCTTGATAATCTGAATGCATATGCGCATAAGTGCATATATACAAGAAAGACAGCCATACACACTGATCAACTGGAATTTCTTAAGATGTTGGCAACTGGGTTACATAGACTAGGACTTAGTTCATTTGGTAAATAGATCGAAGGCTAACTACTAGTGGAGTGCCAGACACCCTCCGAGTACTAGATAGGTCATGGAACATTTGACTGGGCAGGGGTAACATTTTGAGTCTCAAATGGAGTTTCCACGTGATATGACCATAGCTAAGGTATCTAAGGATACTCCATATATAGGGCTAATATAAGTATTGGGAGAATTGTATAAGTACCTAGTGGTCCACTATAGTTAAGGGATCATTAAGCAACCGAGAAGAGACCTTAACAATATATTCACTTATTAATTTTGGAGAAATCTTTGATTTTTTCCTATATTCGTAACAGAGCTTAAGCGACAGATCTCCGACTTTCTCAATACAAGCAAGGCCTAGCCAATTCAACAGTATAGAATTGCCTACCCTGTAGCACTACCCCAGTTGTAACAGGCGCTAGCCTGTGTGAACGGTTATACAATAGAGCCTAAGGGGTAGCCTGCTATAGCTTTGATGTCTAAGGGAGACCTACAGGGAGGTGAAGACAAGGGGAGTACAATAGAATAGTTTATAGAGCGAAGGGAAACAAAAGGATCGCCGTTCCACCAACTATATTCACTGTCTAGGCATCTGTCTGAGGTCTGAAGTCTCCTGCTAGACAGGAGACCACTCTTAAATACATGAAATGTTTCCTGCAAGGGCTGTGGCTCTGGAAACCCGTAGCCACTATCATTAGTGGTGTGTGTACAGCTACCGTAATCCTGTAGTCCTGTGGGAGTCCTGGAAAGCCTGGGGCTTTCCCACCATACTGCCTCCATCCTACCGCCGGTATACATGACCTGTTCCTTCCCTTGGAACTCCTGGGGCACCATCCTGCTGATTCTCCAAAGCATAGATTAATCATGGCCCCGGAATCTTGAGATTCCGGTCGGGAAACCAAATACAAAAGAAATCAAATCAGATGAATGTAATCTGAGAAAGGAAAGGCTAACGAGAGTGGGAATAGAGGTTCTGGAACATGTACAAATTTTACATTCCTCAAATCTGAACAAAACATATCTTCTCCTAAGGCCATAGGCAGCATCGCTGCTTTTCCAAGGCCCGAGCATAGAATCATCATCCGTGTTGAAGTAGCTATCATCTGAGCCTACAGAATCGTATTCTTCATCATGATAGGGCTTCCAGAAATCGTAGGGTACTATAGTTCTAGGGCAAGGGATTCTAGAGACTTCCATAGGTGACCAAGAGGTCATGACATAGTGCGAGATGATCTTAGACCTTGGTTCTGTCCTGTGGCTTTCTTTACAATATTCCGCTATGATTTCCACAGAGTTCTCCAGGTTCTCGATAGGTTCTCTATAGTCATCTATCCTTTCATACCCTTTCCAGTGTACCAGTAACTCGACTGTGTTGTTCTGGATGCGATAATCCAGTATCTTCTCTGCTTCCCATTCTTCTGCATTGTTGATGAGTATAGGGGCCGGCCTATCCATCCTCCGGGATGGAAATCTATTGGGATCATTCTCATGGTATTCCATGAGGCATGAGATGTGAAAGTATTGCTTTTAACGCTCCATTCTCTTACGGAATTCAAGCTTGTAGTTATCGCTACTAGAGACATGCTCTAGGACCTCTAAGGGTCCAAACCTGCGATGCTTTAGCTTCTTGAATCATCCAGGGGCAGAGGTGTAAGGGCGTCCTCTAACAAGAAGACTGGTACCAATGTTGAATGGTTTTCGATAGGGGTTCCTCTTTTTATCTGCTTGCACAATCTGCCGGGATGTGGCATACTTTCTGGCCATATCAACTTCCATCCTTGTGGCTTCATGGGCATTCAAGATCTCGTCCACTGCTGGTACTTTGCTGGCAGATCTGAGGACAGGATTGAAGAGCTTCCAAGAGCATCCATAGAGTGCTTGGTATGGAGATATTCCAAAGGATTCATGGGGGGCACCATTCATGGCTGCTGCTATCGCTGAGCGGGCATTGAACAAGTTGTTCTGTCTTTTGTTGATGAAGTTCCTCATCATCTGTTTAAGTGTGTGAATCCGGCACTCTACCTGGCCATTGGTTTGGTTGAGTATTGAGTTGCCATCAAGACCTCGATTCCCATTGACTTCATCATCTGAGACCAAAACTTAGAGGTAAAGCAGGAGTCTTGTTCAAGTACTATGCTTAGGGGATGTCTATGAACATCCAATTTCGTCTTCAGGTGCTTGAAGGAATACTTTTTCGGATGTGGCAGAGTCTAAAAGAGATATAAGATGAGTGTAAGAAATAAAGCGATTGATAATAACGATGATGGTTGTATGTTTATTTGATTTGTTAAAGGGGCCAGCGAAATCGATGGCAAGGGATTGGTAGGCTTCGTCATGTGCTGGCAGGGCTAGATATCTGCCTGCCGAACTTGTAGTGGGTTCCCGATTGATCTGGTATTGATCAAAAGAGCGGCAGTAGGCTATAAAGTCCTGGCGCATGTCAGGCCACTATAAGACAGAAGTGGCGTACTTGTAGGACTTGTGAGCTGAGATATGTCCTAGGCCTTCATGAACTGTTTTAAGGATGAAATCCCATTGGAATACTCAACTTTGTAAGGGTCCCATAGGGATATAGATGTTAGAATAGCAGTTGGTATTGTCCGCTATGAGTAGGCCATCGTGGATTGAATAGTGTAGTTCGTCAGTGGTTGCCAGGACTCACCGGAAAAGAGGGTCATTCTGGAGAGCTTCAATGGCAGCAGGGTGGAATTTCCCTTGAAGTATGAATGGAGGGTACCAATAAAGGTATGGGCCTTGTCAGTTTCTGTAGAATTCCAGAAAGCTTCAGGATTACTAGATAGGGGTCTAGAAGATGGCGAAGCTGGTGAAGCCGTAGGTGGGGAGGCTGGAGTTAACATATCTGCAAGTCTGAGGTATTTGTTTCATGGTAAGGGTAGGGACATAAACCTATCGTTTGAAGAAGGGGGGCTACTGTCTATTGAGGTATCTGATGTTGCTTTCGCTTCCTTTGCTTGCTTTCGCTCTTCAGGGTCCTTAGGGAAATATCCATTAGCTTCCTTGATGTCTCTGTGTGTAAGGTACTGGTCATCATAGCAGGCAGTCCAAGAGAGTGCTGAATGGCTTCGTTCCTCTCCAGTCTAGTGAAGGTTCAAGGTAGCTTTGTCTCCCCAAGGGTTGCCTGCCTGTATACTGCTATCCTTGCTGCTAGCCCTATACTTACACTTTTGGGAGCGAGTGACTGCATTGGCTGCTATCTCTTTGCTTGCTAGGTAGTCTGGGGAGGAGCAATAAATAGATTCGCGGGTAGTCAGGGATGGAGAGTACTCCGTTTCTTCAATGGTTTCCATTTCGCTGTCAGAATCTAGGCTATAGTATGAGGAAGAGGAGTAGTTGGTTAGAATATGATTGGAGTTGTAGTTTTGGAGGTCTGGATTTTGGGAGGTGGGGTCCTGTATTATTATATCTTCAGGCGCTGAATTGGTTTCATGAACTCTGGATAGATAGTCTGCCAGAAAGTTCGTAGCTCCAAGCATGTATTTTATTTTCAAATCAAAGCGGCTAAGATGCATTATCCATCTCTGCTGCCGCTTACTGAGATTCTCCTGTGTCATGAGGTTGGTAGACTTTCATGGTCAGTAACTATGGTGAACTTTGGGTGGGACAACAGGTGGACGAATGCTTGTACAGCCTTAACTATTGCTAGCGAGTCCTGTTGGTGGGTGGGGTAGTTACCATGAGAGGCAGACAGTTTCCTGAAATTGAATGCTGCCGGTCTGGCTATATCTCTGGTTGGTCCTTGGCCTATCCAAGCGCCACTGCAGGTAGGAGATGCCTCAGTGAAAAGCCAGATTGGTTTTGCGTTGATATAGTCAATTGGTTTAAGAATTTGATGATATTCAGTGCCTTGTTTACTGAATGAAAGGCTGCTTCCTGCAAGTCTGTCCATATCCATTCAGCATCACCAGTAAGCTCAGTAAGTGGTGCAGTATTAGTGGCGATGTGTGTGAGGGACTGGGAGATATAATTAACCATCCCACTAAAGTGCTGTAGTTCATTTCTGTTCTGAGGTCTTGTTAATTCTTCAACGCTTCTGATCTTCTCTGGTGCTGGGTGAATGCCTTTTTCATCAATAAGGTGACTTAGGATATCAAGCTTTTGTGCAAAGAAAACACACTTCTTTCGGTTGGCATACAGCTGCGCTTTTTCCAGTTTCTTGCAAATAGCTCTGATAGCTTGATATGGTCTTGTTGTGTATCGCTATATATCAGGATATCGTCTATGTATACCCATACAAAGACTCCTAACTATTCTGATAGTGTATCTTCCATGACTCTCATGAAGGTTCCTGGTGCATTTCTGTCTCCTTGCAACATTACTTTGTAGGCGAAGCCTCCAAAGTGTGTCTTGATAGTGTTGTATTTCCCATCCTCAGGCTCAACCCTGGTCTGAAAGTAGGCATCACTGAGGTCTATCTTGCATCGGAATTTGGCTCTACCCACAGTGTTGAGTATAAGCTGTTGATTAGGGATTGGGGCTTCATCCTTCTTAGGGTTCTTCTTGCTGTAGCGAAGGTCAACTAATGGTCTTATCCTGCCATCAGGTTTCACTTGAATGAACATGCTGGCGCCTCCAGGAGTTTGTGATCTGTAGAGTATCTCAGGCATGACTTGCTTCTCTATTCATACCTTGAATTTAGTGATCAATTTTTCTGGAGTCTTGAAGGTTGGCATCTTCACATAAAGGTCGGGGTCCTTGATCATAATCTGGTGGTTAAAGTGCTACAATGGTGGTAGGATATCAGGTATTTCTGTTACAAAAACCTGAGGGAACATCTTGAGAAAATCAGGTATGTCTTCCTCTTTAGCCATCATTGAGCGAAGCAGGGTGCTGTTCCCATTGCAGTTTACTCAGACTTTATGGTCAGGGAAATCGAGGGTATTTTTTCGGCAGTCTATGACCGCTAGAAAGCGTATGAAGTCATCCATACTGAGTCGGATACCATAATCTGATACTGGAGTGACGCTCATGTGTACCCTGCGTACCTTCATGCTTGCAATTTCAATATCTGTGAGGCAGGTGTGATTACTGCTTTATCTGGATCCTTTGACAGCAATTTTGAGCGTTGTAGGTGTCTTCTTATTGTTATAAGAGATATTGTTAGGTGTAACATTGCGATTGCTGATTAGGGTGCCGTAAATAGTTCCAGTGTCTGCTAAGACCCTGGCAGGTTTCTTGTTGACTAGGATTGTGAATTCTAAAACTTGAAATAGCCTGGCCGCTTCCTTGGGGGTACCAACAGTAGTCTTATTGGTTATGATGGTATTGCTTCCATCCAACGCTCCTGTGTCATCGCTCTCTGCCTCATAGTGCTCTTGATCGCTATCTGGCCTATCCTGGGTGACAGTGACATGATTGGACTGGATTGCCTTCTTTGGACAATTATTTGCCATATGTCATGCTTTTCCACAGTAGTAATAGGCTCCTTCTCTCTTGCGCAGATCCATTTCCTGCTTGCTTGGTGTCTTATGCTTGGAAGGGGTTGATTTTCTCGCTGGAGCTTTGCCTTTTCCTGCTGGCTTGTTGCTGGTTTGTTGTGTAGAGTTCTTAGCTTTATTAGGCTTATATCCGGAGGTGCTGGAGGAGCTGTCGCTACTCCCTTAGGCTCCTGTTTTGAACATTGTTGCATCATATCTCTCTGCCAGTTGGACAACTTGATTCCAGGTATTGGTATCTCTTATCTTTAGTTCCACATTTCTTCTGAGCCTGAGATCCATTCCATCCAAAAAGGATTGTCTTTGTGCATAGTCTGATATTAAGTCTCTAGGCTGTGTTCCTTTTAGGTCTTCTAGTTCTGCAGCAATCTTGGAAATTCTCACTGGCTTGCCTCCTGAGGACTTTTGTATCTTCTGTCATTTGAGGTACAGGCCACCTGTGTTGGTTGGTACTTCAAAAAGCTGTTTAAATCAATTCTTGAATTTTTGGAGGGAGGGTTGGTTGTCTTCAACTCATCCATGAGGTTTAGGTAGGCACTATGTGCTCGCTTTTCTGTATAGGCGCCATAGTAGTCCACTACATCCTCAGTGTCATCAAGGACATCATACTTAGATAAGTACTTCTTAACCTTCCTAAATAAGCGCTTGAGTTTGTCTGATTGTAGATCTTCTCCTTCTCCACTGAATTTGGCTGGTTGTGGAAGCTGGATCTTTGGTTTCATGGGTTGGTCAGGAGCGTCAGCCATCGGCCTAGATGCTGGTGGAGTTGCTGGCCGGTGTCTGGGAGTTTCTGGTTCTTTCTCTTTTTCCTGAGGTACTGGTGGTGGTCTAGAAGGTCCTGGGGAGTCTGGAAATCCGCCAGGTGGTGTTTCCCTTCTTGAGGGTACTGCAGAGTGTGGTAGGGTTCCAAAGACTGTCTCCAAGAAGCTTCTGTTCTTGGTCTCGATTCCTGAGCTGTCTCGGTTCTCTGGCTTTCACTTGGACAATTTGCTCTGCTGTAAGATCCTCTTCTGAGTCTGTTTTATGGTCTCCTAGTTGCAGCAAACTTTGCCTAGTTATAGGTGTATCGTCACCTTCTCCTTCTGGGTTTGTGTCTGGGTTATGCCCAAGTCTGCTGGGAGGTCTGGATATCCTTCCAGACCTAGTGGTCTGACTTCTTCTGTCTGTAATAATACATGTAGCACCTGAGCTAAGAGTTTCGTCTTGCCGCCCCTGCTTCTAACTAGTTATCAAGAAAAGGGAAGGGTGATCAATCCTATCCACTGTTCTCAATCCTGAGAACCAGATATCACCTGCTGAGACGAAAAAAATGTAACAGGCGCTATCCTTTGTGAACGTTTGTACAATGGAGCCTGAGCGGTAGCCTGCTATCGCTTTGGTGTCTTTGGGAGACCTGCTGAGAGGCGAAGACCAGGGGAGTACAATAGAATGGTGTATAGAGCAAAGGGGAACCTTAGGATCGCTGTTCAACCTAGTGTATTCACTGTCTAGGCATCTGTCTAAAGTCTGATGGCTCCTGCTAGCCAGGAGACCACTCTTAAATACATGAAATGTTTCCTGCAAGAGCTGAGGCTCTGGAAACCTGTAGCTACTATCATTACTGGTGAGTGTACAGCTACAGGAATCCTGTAGCCCTGCCGGAGTCCTGGAAAGCCTGGGGCTTTCCCACAACTCTGCCTCTATCCTACTGCCAGTATACATGACCTGTTCCTTCCCTTGGAACTCCAGGGGCACAATCCTGCCGATCCTCCACAGCATACAGTAATCAGGGCACTGGAATCTAGAGATTCCAGTAGGGAAACCAAATTCAAAAGAAATCAAATCAAATGAATGTAATCTGACAAAGGAAAGGCTAACAAGAGTGGGAATAAAGGTACCGGAACATGTACACATATTACACCATTACACGCCCTTCCTCCATCACTCTTCGGAATCATGCTTCACATATGCAAAATGAATCTTGATTTTACTCTTTCTAATAGTTATTGTATAAATTCAAAGTTATGACCTAGGTGTGAAGATTTGGCTATCTCTATCGTGGAACTGACAACAATATATGCTTCCTCTATCCTGATATCTTGCTCACTACTATGGTGACTATATCAAGTCCGATAGTTTTCCTGACTATTTGATAGAAGAATCTAAAATCAACTCCCACCTAAAGGTTGCTGAGAGGGAGCAGAAAGAAGGTTTATTTGATAAAGTTATATATAGGAAATAACAAAGATGATTGTGTGCAGAGATATCCTCCTGTACCCTATGTGTCCTTTATACAGAGCTCTTCCCACAACCCCTAACTGTTTTGGCTGTGTAATTACGCAGCCATGTGAACTCATAACATCATATGACCTTCCAAATGCGAAACTCATTTGCATATAAACTAACCTCATAACCGACGAGTGTGCATCATGTGCAAAACTCTCATGAGCCTAAAGTGGTCAAGTATGCGAAATCAACTAATTATAGCCTTGCGACTCACAAGTATAAGTCATGCGCAAAACCCATATGATCTTAAGCGGTCATATGTGCGAAATCAACTGATAATAACCTCCTGACTCACAGGTATACATAAATGCACAAAACTGTTAAGGGTAGTCAATTCTAATGGCAAGCGAATCAAACTAGATTTGTAATCTTTTTTTGTAAGCAGAGATTGTATAGATAGGGTCATAGGTTAAGATTCTGAGTAAATTTTATGATTTTAATAAGATCTCTTATTTGTTGCTTCATGATAGCTAAATCTCAGAAGGCACTACGATATTTATATCCCGCGTCTGAGTGTTTACGGACTACAACTGGTTTAATTATAACCAAGTATCTTATTCCCATCTTTCATCTTTTACCTGTGAGCGAACCTGATTTGACCCTGTAACTTTCTCCTTCCCCACACAGCTGATGGCATGATCAAAGCTCCGGCTTCTCTGAGGGTATGTACCCCACCTAGTGTGAGTTGTCATCTGTCTTCCTGCTGTTTAGGCTATGGCAGTCCAGTTTGATATAAGCCAATAGGTTCTTAGAACAACAAGAGGCCAGCTTGGTTGTTGGCAGAGTCTGCATCGTCCTGTCTTATCCGGCTCTTCAGCTAGCTCTTAGAATAACTAGAGTTCACGATCAGGCCAATCCGTCTTGTCTTCACTGCCTCTCCTTGTCAACTTATTCCGATAGGTTCATTGACCTTGTATGCATCATAGGGGCTTCAATGTAATCTCGGTATGTGTCTCTAGAGCACACTTCAAATATGCCTTCATACCAATCTATGAGTACTAGTCCACACCTAACTTCAACAGGGTGTAACTAGAATAGTTCTTGACAGATTCGCTTCATTCTACTGCCGAGACCTAGCCTGAGATAGCCTCTTATTTACTCAGTAGACTACAACCAGTCGGACAGTCGCCCAGGAAGTATATGGGGTTATATGATATGCTCCTATTACTCTTTTCCTATTGAAACGAGTAACTGCACAAGGTGCCTGGGTCAACTCCCACGCTGAACACCAGGGCTGGAGAGGTATGATTGTCTCTGAAGGTTTGGGCTCATGCTGTTTCCCATTTTCGGAGTCATTAAGGCCTCTTAGGAGTCGTTTGTGCCTAAAACAAACTTCCTCCTCCAGGTAGTCGTGGCGAATCTCTCTTTCTGAGGTTACGCTCTCTTAACCAAATAATATAAACACCAAAAATCGAAATTCAACACAATTACAGGTCCTTCTTTTAGAACTCGACTTGGTAGGTTGAAAAACCGAACGAGTTAGCTTTGCCAGACTAGGAAAGCCTTTTCCTTATCATTGGACTTCTACCCTTATTGCCATATACGGAGTCTCGCTATGAAATGCCTCCACCAACCCCTGCGCATGTTCTAAATAATCTGGTGGTTCCCAGGTATTCTTATCCTTAGAACTGTTTAAATTATGTGTATTAGAATACTCTTATAGCTTGAGTACGAAAATACAACACAGTATTGAGAGTATACTATGTGCAGGCTTGTGTGAGGAGTTTTGTAGTATGAAGGTAGATTGGTAGTAGTTCTTGTCCTTAATTAACTAAATAAAGTAGGCGGCAACCAGCTATATATACAGGAGTGTATCCTCTATGTACTCAGTAACAAAAATTAGGGAAAACATCGTCAGAAAAACAAAAGTGCAAACATGTTTGACCCTGAAAAACTAGTAAGAGAATCCCAAATGTATGCGTAATCTGAAGTGGTGTACGCGAAATAAACGGAAAGATAACACATGATACAGGAGCGGTAAAAGGTCACTATAGATGGAAAGATAACCGAGAAATCCCGCACATAACATAAGAAATATACGCATTAATCCTCAAACATTATCCTATAATATAACCAAGTATATAATATACCCTAGCTGTAGTAATGTCCATAGTTTTCCTGAGTAAACTAGAAATAACCAAGCAGAGACATAAACAATTTTACCGTAGGAAATATACATATGAAACGAATTGAAGAAATTTAACACTTCCCCATATTTTCTACAGCCCTACAATCTCATCATCTGTTCATGTGCATGTTGCGCAAGTACCTTGGTACAAATGTCAGCACGGTTTTCTGAGGAGGTAATCTTCCGGAGTATGAAAGAATGGTTATCAATTTCTTCTCATATTTTGTGAAAATGTATCTTGATATGTTTTGTTTGTTCATTCAGTTGATGGTTGGTTGCCAGAAAATATATGGCTGCCTTGTCGGCATGTAAGGCCATCCGTATTGTAAGCCGGATGTCACTGAGACCTTTGATGTACCATTGGATTTGCCTTGCTGCTAGTGACCTAGCTACATATTCCTCTTCCGTAGTAGATGTTGCAACTGAGGTTTGCTTCTTGGACCGCTAGGATATACAGGCATTGTTAATGAGAATAACATACCCTCAGAAGGAGCAGCGGGTATCCAGACCAGCTGCTAATTCTGCATCCACATAGGTGTTCATAGCGTTTGTAGTAGAACAAGGGTAGGGGAGTCCAATGTCTTTTATATGTTGAATGTACCGAAGGACATGTTTAGTGGCCTTTAGGTGGATTTCGGTCGTGCAGGAAGAAAATTGTGAGAGAGAGGATATTGTATACCCTAGATCTGGTCTGGTACTAGTTGTCAGGTACATAAGTGATCCTATTATCGATTGGTATATTGAGATGTCCGGTATCTGTTCTTCCACTGTCCCTTTCCGTAATTGAATGCCTTTGGGTAAGGGGGTATAGACTGGCCATCAGTTTTCCATACCATATCACTTGTGGACTGACTTGATGTATTGTTGCTGGGTAAGAGGTATCCAGTCTATTGTAAAGGTGATGTGGAGGCCAAGTAGGAATGTAGCTTCCCCTAAGTCTGTAATCTGAAAAGCCGTTTTAAGGTCTTATATGAGAGAAGTAGCTTGGGAGGTGTTGTCCGAGTATATAGCGATGTCGTCAACGTAAACTGTGAGGTATATCTTGAATTTACCATGAATAAACATCCATGAGTCAAGGGCGGAAGTCGCTAAACCTTTGGATGTTAAGTATCTAGCCAGGGGAGCATACCATATGTTCACAGATTGCTTAAGTCCATAGTGACATCGGTTAAGTTGCCATACTTTGTCTCCTTTAACGAACCCATGTACCGGTCGCATGTAGACTTCTTCTTTCAACCCACCATAAAGGAGTGCAGATTTGACATCGAATTGCAGTGGTTGCCTTTTGATTTTAACATATATTGCAAGTAGGAAGCGGCATGAATCATAACGGATGCCTGGAGCGAAAGTATCTTCAAAGTCCTAACCTGGTACTAGTGAGAATCCTTTGGCAACAGCCCTTGCACGATACCTTTCTAATATACCATCAGCATTTCGCTTGGTTTTAAAGACCCATTTACTGTCAATAATCTTGCGTCCGGTAGGTTTATCTACTTCATCAAAAGTACTACTTTTCTCAAGTGTCTTTATTTCCTCGTCCATTGCATGGGTCCATTGTTACTTAAACAAGCTGTTCACTGCTTGGGTGTAGGTTTTAGGATCCTCGTCAGATGGTACAGTGACATTTATGCCAAAGTATTGTGGTAGGCGAACGGTTCCACCAGATCTGGTCCTTATCTGAGGAGGATTTTCCGGTTGTACTTCCTGTACAGGTGGTTCCATTGTTCCTTCAGGAGTTTGGGGATGGTTATAGTTTTCAGGATGTTCAAGCGGTGGAGATAGATGTACTTCAATAGTTGGTTTGTCTTTAGCTTCTGGTGGTAGAGCTTTATTGGGTGCAGGTGCTCTTTGGTAGGAAGGTGGGTAGACTGTTGCAAAGGTCTCTAATGAGGGTGCAGGTTCCTAGTGATCAACCAGTAGTATAGACTTGATTGTCCTGTGGAGCTGACGCGTTTCTGAGATCTTGTGCAATGATATTATGTATATACGGTATATTTCGCTGGAGGAAGTATATCCAACAAGGTATTATTCATTGTCCCATAGCTGTAACTTTGTTCCTGGTTTTCTGGTCTCCTCAGGTATATGGACAAAGAAATTGGTCCTGTATGGACGTAGGTGGTTTACTAATGGCTTCTTGTTGTAGAGAGATTCATAGGGGGTTAGTTTTCCTATAGATCAGTTAGGGAGGATGTTCCAGAGGTATACAGCGGTTGTAACTGCTGCGGCCCATAATCGTGGTGTAAGACCTGATAACATAGAGCGTGTAGATGTGATAATGGTACTCTTGTACTATTCGGCAAAGCCATTAGACTCAGCACAGTAAGGAGGTAGATTGTCATATATGATACCCAGTTTTTCAAACATGGTTCTCATATCTTGGTTGACATATTTTCGTCCTTTATCGGTCCTGAATCGCTATATTAGTGTTGTCCTGGGTATGTCTTTCTTTGATGAATTGGTTGAATACTTTAACGGTATCAGATTGGGCTTTTTAGAGGGTAAATCCAGGTGTACCATGTACAATCCTCAATAAAGGTGACATAGTACCAGGAGTTTCCTAAGGAAGGGGTAGAGAATTTTCCACTAAGATCAGAGTGAATCAAATCATAAGGATTTTCACATCTTTTGTCTGTAGATTCGGGTTTGGATTTAGTTGATTTGAATGTAATGCAGGTTTCACACTGCTAGTCTTTCGGAACTTTGGGGATGGTAGGATTGTCTGAGTAGTTGGTACATTTGAGATAGCATAGTGAAGGAGGTCCGAAGGCTTCATGCAACTCTTGGTAAGTCATCTTGTTCGCCACTACTTTCTCTTCTTGCACAATATAATCTTGACCATCAAGCTTTCCCCATATTACTTCTCTTTCATTCTCCCTGTGTACAAACATATTCAACCTATTACTACCCAAAGAAAAACCATTACCCAAAGAAACAATAGTGCGCCTTAACAACAAGTTACTTTGACCTAACTTCGGAACTCAAAGAACATGTTTTAGAAATACAGGGGCTACATGACCGTTTGAAATTTTGGCCATGAACTTAACATTTCCTCTGCCACATGATTCTATTACCGAATTATCGCCTAACTTAACAGTCCCTGTACTTGTGTCAAAGTTTATAAAAAGATCTAGGTTACCCATCATGGGTGAGCTTGCACCTGTAGCGCGTATCGAGTTGTGTGGATGTGAAGTCTTTTGTGTAGAGTGGAGGGCTGTGGATGTACTGACCGGTTCAGATAATTCTTCCTTGCCGATCTTTACTGAACTTACAGTTTTCTTTTCCTTCTTCTTTTGGTTGTCGCCCTGGAGTGTATTACACTCATTCCAGGTATGTGCCTCTGCGCAAGCAGTGGGGTAATTCTTTTTGCAGTAGGTACATTCCTTTGGTTTGGCCGCAGGTCGCCATGGAGGTTCCGTTCCTTTTCCTTTGACATTAGCCCTTTTATACGCTTTGTCGTCCTCTAGGCTAACTGAGGGTCTAATGTCCAACAACATGTTATAGATATGGTCGTAGGTGAGGTCCTCTTTGGTTTGGGGGTTGTCGATGATGTTACTCATCGACTCGGGAAGGGAGTGGAGAAGATCTGATACTTAGGCTGCGGGTGACTCGAATACAGATTTGAATACAAATGGTAGAGCATATTGATCGTCAGCCGAGGAGGATGAGCAATGGTGTTGCATTCGATTCCAGAGGGTATCGTACCTGTTATTATTGTCTGCTTTTGGTGCGGAGGTATCGTACACGGTATCGAAGATAGCATTGAGTCGTTCGAAGAAGGAGGTGGTGTTTTCTCAAGCAAATTTATCTTGGAACGGTATCCAGATAGTGAGTGATATTTTTTGGGTGGTCAACAAAGAAGCAAATGGGGGTCACTCGTGATAGGAAGTAGGCAGTGGCCCATTGGTATCGATCGCGAAATTCATCTAATCCCTCAGAGTTATTATCGCCATCCTCGTCCTCTTCTTCCTCCACTTGAGTTTCCTTTTCCGTTACTATGTCCTAGCAATTATATAAAGTAAGGACTTATTCCAAGATATCTCGCCAGGTCCGGTAGTTATCAGGCCAGTGAGCTTTGGGATGGAGCTCAATTTATAACTTAGTGCCCAACTATGTTTGGAGTTGTTGGCATAAGATTTAGGGTTTAGTGCAGGAGGTTCTGGAGGTGGAATGATGGTTTCTGCCGTGGTCATTTTTGCTCGTTAAAGACATAGTAACTTGGGTTGCTAACTACCAGTACTTTGCTTTGCACTAGCACGTGGTTGCAGCTAGGAAATTGCACTTTCAGTAAGAACACCGATTTAGTAAGGGTGGAAAACTGAGACTTGAGCGTGGAGTCACAAGACTTTTCGTATTGATTTGCCAAGAATGTTACACCAAGAAAGTCTCATTTCGCGAAACCATCTTTAGTTTCGACCGATGTTTCATTTCGTGTATTCGTTTCGAGGAGATGTTATCATGTTACATGATATATTTTATCGTTGAAAGTTGTTTGTTTCATTTGTGAAGGAATTTGTTTCGTGCTGAAAGAGAATAGTGTGTGAATGTAAGTCGTATAGCTATGGATGGACTGGGCTCATGACCTGTTTAAAATATGTGCATTGGCACAATCTTATAGCTTGAGTATGAAAATACAACACTGTATTAAGAGTATACTATGTTCACGCTTCTGTGAGAAGTTTTGTAGTATGAAGGTAGATTGGTAGTAGTTCTTTTCCTTAATAACTAAATAAAGTATGCGGCAACCAGCTATTTATACTGGTCCGTATCCTCCATGTACTCTGTAACAAAAATAGGGAAAATATTGTAAGAAACAACCGTGCAAACCTGTTTGACCTTGAAAAACTACGAAGGAAATCCCAAAAGTATACATAATCTGAAGTGGTGTACGTAAAATAAATGCAAACATAACACCTCATACATGACTTGTAAAAGGTTACTATACATGACAAGATAACTGAGAAATCCCGCACATAACATAAGAAATATACACATTAATCCTCAACTATTGTCATGAAATATAACCAAGAATATGATATACCCTAGCTGTAGTTATGTCTGTAGTTTTCCTGAGTAAATTAGAAATAACCAACAGAGACATAAACAATATTACTGTAGGAAATATACATATCAAATGAATTCAAGAATTTCAACAAGAACATCCCGGTCCTATTCACAAAATGACGTAAGACTTTATTTCTCCTTTGCGACCTCCAACCCGTCGGGTGTAAGAGATTATCTCACTCTTCACGATTCTTTCCGTCTCCCATTCTAGACCTGAATTATTTCTTCCAGCTCTCAAGGAGATGTTCCCTTCCTGGCCGCTTGGATGTCCTATAGGGTTGCAAAAAGAATACATGAAATATCGGATGGATCTTCTCTCTGGGTGATATTTCAAATCTATAGGTGCTTTCCCACATTTTTACCAATACCTTAAACTGGCCATACAGCTTTGGACTATGCTTTGTCAATAGGCCTTGTGTCCGTATATTTTTTGCATTCAACATGACTAAGTCCCCGACCTTGATGTCCAGTTGCTCATTAGCCTTAAGGTTGTAATATTGGCTCATATTTTCCTGAGTGAGTTCCAAAGCTTGTCTGGCCTGTTGGTATATTGTTTCCATCCAGTGGGCCTATAGCTGGGCACCTGGATTTTGGGCTTCGAGTTCCTTCACCCATTTTATTTGTTAATGGAATTTATAATTGGCATAGAATGGTCACAAGCTATGAGCATTAGTTACAGAATTGTTGTAGGCATATTCATCTAGTGGTAACAACTAGTACTAGTACCTTGGATCATAATTGACAAAGTTTCTTAGATATCCTTCATGCAGTTGGTTGGTCCTTTCTGATTGTTAATCTGTCTGCATGTAGTACGTAGTAGACATCTTTCGTTTTATCGCTAAGCTTTTAAATAGGGATTTTCAGACTTCCCAGGAGAACTTTGTATGCAGGTCGGAGATGATTTCGGCTAGAAGTCTATGTAGCTTCCAGACTTCTCTTGAGAGAAAGTTTGCACCATCTTAAGCAGTTGCATTATTTTGCAGACCGATTGAGTGAGCCATCTTTGTAAACCGATCCACGACTACCATATTTTATTTTATTCCTTGCGACTCTGATAGTTGTCTGATGAAGGCGGTAGATATGGATAACCAACTAGCAAAGGGATCTTCCACATGCTGCAGCAGAGCTAACAACACATTCGATAGTGATTCATTATGTAGGCATTCACGACAGGACCGTACATAAATATTGATCAACACTGTCTGTGCTTTCCAGTACAAATCTCTGCTAACGATTTCCTGTGTCTTTTCCTGTCTGAAGTGTCCAGCTACCTTAGAATCGTGGCAACCTTTGCCTATGGTTATTCGCAGATAATCGTTTTCTGTAATGTATAGGTGATTCATTTAGTAGATTAATCCTTCCTTTATATCCAAGTGACTTGGTAGTGGTTTCCCCACGCTTGTTAATGCTTCCAAATTCTGCCTGCGTAATTTCCAATCTGATCGTCCTGTCCTACTTCTGCAATTGACTTTAATAGCTTTTGGTCATATTTTCTAATATCGACCTTGGATATTATTGCATTAGACCTTAGGACTATTGCTTAGTCCTGTCTTGCTTGAAGGTCTATCTTATCGAGAAACTCATTGTCGTCATAGTTTAGTTGCAGGTAGGCAACTACTACCTTGCTCTGTGTGGTGGAGCAGGGTATTGCTGCGATATCGGTGCTTCGGAGTCCTCCATCTCCTCACTGTATCTCTTCCAGTCTGTCGACTCCCTTTGCCTCTGATGTATTCATATTTTCAATAATCATCTGTGCTATTCTGTAAACAGTACTAGTTACTATTGTTAAGGCTGACTAGGCTAACGGAGACTAGCAGGGCTAGTAAGAGATTAGTTTGTTTTATGATTGGTTTCAAGTATCATTTTATACTTAGTTTGTTTTATGATTGGTTTCCATTATAATTTGATAGTTAGTTTGTTTTATGTTGGGTTTCATGTATCAGGCAGATACCCGATATGTTTTATGTTTTGTTTTGTGTATTGGGATGATACATCTTTTGTTTGTAGTGCCGTTTAGGTGCATGAGGTATTTGTTTGATTGGAGGACTCTACAAGAGGAGCTTGGTTATGTCCGTTGATTGAAAATCAAATGGAAGAAGATGGAAAGCTTTGGAAAAGCGGGATCATGTATATAAAGACTGCCCCTCTGGAGCTTAGACAGGGCAGACTTCAACTGACAGAGTTTTCAATATACTTAGTTGAACAGTTACTTCTTTTCAGTTAGCACAAGACCACAGCCAGTAAGTCTAGGACTTAGCAAAGCTGACCCTATAATAATCGACGGCGGTTAAACCTCCGCCCGAGATCTCCGTTAGTAATACTCTCTTGAAGTCACTACAGTTTAGGATCTGAAATTTCTATCATTATACCTTACCGAGACGCCTTCCTCTTGGTGCCTGATACACCCAGGGAGGAGTTACATTTTTTTAACTTCAACAAGTAGTTGAGTTAGAAGAAGGCAGAGGTTAGGAAACTTCAGGCTTGCAAGCAGCTGCCTAGAATAGGTGACAAGAGACTTCAGAGGAGGTCAGGTAAGCAGATCCTGCAACTGGAACTTACCTAAAGAAGAGACATTTAGAGCCACAAAGGCGAACATTCAACGGCATCCAGTTTGAAAATAAAGGAAGCTGGAATACAGTTATCATGAGACCAAGCAAAGTAATTGCTAGAAGAATCAGCAAAAGAACTAGCCTAAGAAAAAGCGAGAATTCCAGGAAGGTTCTCTGGTACACTAAAGGGGTTGAAGGCAAAGCAACCAGCAGCACCCAAGGACGATCCAAGCAGTTCAGACAATGAAGAGAGCTCAGACAGCACAAGTAATTCCTATGGTATGTCAAATCCACGACCTAGTCACGTGCCAGTGGCTAGAGTACCATCACCAGCAACTACAGCGAAACTTATCATCCAGGTTCCAACACCCAAGAAGTTCAGTGGTGAAGGAGAAGACCTTAAGCCAGAAGGGTTCGATCGTTGGTATCAGTCAGTCCAGTTATACCTAAGACTACATGTAGTTAACCCCAAAACAGACGGAGCAGGAAACTATTGGATACTTTACACAGAAGGGAGAGCTCAAGGAGAAGATTTCCAGGTGGCAGAAAACTATGGCAAAGACTTAACCAGAGATCAGCTTATTGATAGGTTAAGAAAAGGAATCCTGTCATCCAGACAAAAAGGATGACCTTTACAAACGATTCGACAAGATTAAGCAAGTCTAGAATGGGAAGACGCACTGCATTACAACGGTGGCTACAGAACTGTTGATGTACCGATCACGACCGCCAGAAGGCACCATTTCCGAATATGTTTTCATCCAAAGGTTCTTCCGGTGTATGCACACTAGGCTAAGGTGAGAGGTCGAAACATGGTATGATTCTAGCAAATCAATCCAGACCATGATAGTGTATCCAGTAAGAGTCGATGCAATCCTCCACGATACAGGAGCCAATAGAAT
The DNA here is from genome assembly GCA_003316355.1 of Tuber calosporum. Classification (NCBI taxonomy): domain Eukaryota; kingdom Fungi; phylum Ascomycota; class Pezizomycetes; order Pezizales; family Tuberaceae; genus Tuber; species Tuber calosporum. The sequence continues at coordinate 35,258 of QFET01013508.1, forward strand.
GGATAAGCAGAAAGATCGATACCAGGAAGACAACTCCAAGAAGGACAACAAACCTCTATGGAAGAAAAAGGAATCTAGCAAAACAAAGACTCCTAGAGATAAGGGAGCATGCATTACCTGCAGAGGTAAAGGACATATGGCCAAGGATTGACCCAACAAAAGTGACAAAGCAAAGGCAAGACACCCATGAAGGAGACATCATCGAATCGAGTTGAAGAAGCCAGCAGCGAAGATGAAGTATTTGTTAACACCCTAGAAGTTGAGAACAATGCATCAGCCGAGAATACGCTACCCAAAGGTGATACGAGTCATACAGCATTGGAAGGAACAATCCTGATTAACAGGAAACAAGCGAGCGTCCTATTTGATACAGGAACAATAGGACCAGACCTATTGAGCGCAACCTTTGGAACAACGCATGGAATCCCATTTACCGAAATGGCAACTCCTGCATCCATTCATATGGCTATGAAAGGGTTACCATCTGAATCGCCTAAGAATTTAAAGTTAGCTTAGCAATTGGGAAGATGAAGACTATAGGCAATAGAATGATGGTGGGAAACTTAGCCAAGTACTATGCTTTGATTGGAATGCCATTCCTATCGCGAAACAAATTATCAGTCAAATGTGGAAAGCTGAGGATTCATTTTCCTGACCATAAGATATGGGTCAATTGCACACCAACAAGTGCCAGAATTCAAGGAGCTGTGACAACCACAGAAGAGATAATGGAACAATACCTGCAGGTATTCCCAGATCCGATTCCTGAAAGGTTACCACACTTAAGGAAGATCAACCACCGTATCAGCTTGAAGGATCCTGTAAATCTGAAGACAATTTCAACATACTTAGTACCAGAAATGTACGATATTCAACACATGGAATGGCTGGACCAGAAACAGGGAGAAGGAATTATCGCAAGAGCAGAAGTGCAAGGATCAGCACCGATGTTTGTGTCAGTCAAAGGGAAGACTGATGGCAGGATCAGATGTCTAGCTGACCTTACAGCGAGAAATAACAATACTCAGAGGGATGATGAACCTATTCCGAACAACTGGAGATTACCAAATGCATTAGGAAGGGCTTGATACAGAAGCAATATTGACCTAGGCGATGCCTACTTTCAAACCAGGATTCACCATGACGATGTCACGTATAACAATTTCAAAACACCCTTCGTAGGTTTCGTCAGCAAAGTTTTGCTACAATGAGACATTAATGCACCAGGAACCTTCATGAGGATCATGTCAAATCTACTCGTGATTACATAGGGGAATTTATGTGGGTTTATATAGACGATATACTCATATTCGCTGATACAGTGTCCGACCACTTGAAACACATTAAAACGGTTTGTGACAGGTTGGAAAAAGTGGAGTTCTTTGCAAGCAGAAAGAAGTCAGACTTCTTTGCAAGGGAATTACAAGTGTTAGGCCACATCATCGATAACAAGGGACTTAGAGCATCCCCTGCAAAGATCAGTAGTATTGAGGAGTGGGAAACACCGAAGAATAAGAAGCAACTCCAGGAATTTCTAGGATTGGTAAACTACATTAGCCAATTTCTACCACATGTCACCAGGATAAAAGTACCCTTGACAGAGCTTACCGGAAATGAGGAGTTTGTCTGGACACCAACACATGATGAATGCATCAAGAATGTGAAGGAGATCGCCAAACAGAATCAGGTCCTGGGACCGATAAACCACCCCACAGGACAAAAGATATGGCTCATTACGGATGCCTAAGACTCTGGTGTAGGAGCTTGGGTAGGACAAGGAGACACACCTGAAACAGCGAGGCCTGCGGCATTGCACACCAGGAAGTACACCCACTCACAATTGAAATACCGAACAACCGATAAGGAGGCACTTGCAATAATGGATGCCTTAACCTCCTCAGATCATATTCTTGCGGGGTATGAATTTGCGATCATAACCGATCACCAACCATTGGTGTACCTGAAGACAGACCAGAACCCGTCACGCAAGCAGCCGGGGTGCCGAATCTATTTGGGAAAATGCGAGGCAAAGATATGTTATATGCCTGGGAAGGGAAACTATTTAGCAGACGCCCTTTCCCGTCTTTATGAGCAATTTGATCCTGAACCAAACTAGGCTCAAGACGCTACCAACGAAGAAGATTCAAACTCTCACAACATACATTTTACATCCTCAAATATGTCGCAGTTTGAACCACTTCCTGTTGAATAATCATTTCATCGGATAACCCTGTTTGCTCTATCAGGGCAGGAAATGATTAGGGAGACAGAGTCACCCTAAATATTAGCGAGAACGAGAGAGATCATGCGGCCATGTACTGGAGCGCATGCTATCATCGCCTGTGTACCATCTATGAGGACGAGAAGCTCAGAGACAGGATAGTTCTACTCGAGCTAGTCTCTACCTACGAAGAAAGGAATAGTATCTTACTACCTTGACGGCTGGTGCTGGACCTGGATGCTATCAGGTGACGTTTGAACGAACAACTAGGAGACATGAGTTCGCAATATCAGGCCCAGGAGAGTCCTTACCAACGTCCATCAAAGGAGCCAAAGCGGCCCCTCTACTCCAATTTGGCACTCAGTCAACCAAGGCCTTTAACAGTCATCGAGCCACCTATCCTCCAGCACCACCAGTGGACACTATACGAGCTTTACCAGAACGAGGAGGAGGGAGTACCATGCCTGGAGCGAGTACAGGATGAACGTCTTATGGCAGCAGTGGTGGCAGAAATTAGCAGCCAATGGAGAAGACAAATATTGGAAGCCTACAGAAACGATAACCTGTACACGCAAGCTTCTGATGCTAGCAACACTGGGAGAGGTGGCAAGCTATCCCACTATAGGATTGCCGATGGACTGATGTATGAAATGACCTGGGGTGGTCAAGATTCCCTATACATACACAAGGGACATGCAATGAATGGGATGACAGTCAGGGATATCGTTATTGATGAGATTCACAACTGAGGACACCACAGCGCATATAGGAACCTACGCTATGCTACAGATTACATATTCTAGCTCAAGATAAGGAACGATTTTCGAGACTATGGTCGCCAATGCGATTTATGCCAAAGGAATAAGAAACTCAACAAGCTACCTGAAGGGGAGGCACAGTCAATGCCAGTACCCTCCGAGATATTCACCTCCTATGCTATCGACTTGGCAGGACCATTCAGCAAATCTGGAAACAACAAGTACGATACAGTACTAGTAGTTGTGGATAGGTCAGTTGGATTCACTTGGTTTATTCCTACATACTCAAATAGTCAAGCGATGGAGACCCTCACCCTCATCCGGCACCATATTTTCACTCCACATGGAGTACCTACTTTGATTATCAGTGATGCTGACACACGTTTTACATCACGATTCTGGACCCAAAGCATGATGTCTTTGGGCATAGAACACATTAATGCAGTACCTGGACACCACGAAACCAATGGCCAGGTTGAGTGAAAGATTAGAGAACCTAAGACCGCCTTAAGGAGTATTGTTAACAAGCGCCAAAACAACTGGTTACTGGCGCTTTCCGAATTAGCAGCCTAAGAGAATGCAGGACATGATGATGTCCTGAACTTGGCATCATACAAAGAAGTGTATGAACGAGATTACGCTATGCTGTCGACTGTTAGAGTCAGAAACACCCACGGGGCTGCTTCCGATGACTTCCTGAACAGACATCAGGATTTGCGAAATGAGGCCTATCAATCTGTCCTGATGGCTAGATTTAGGAGTACCAGGATGGTAGCAAGAAGAAGGACAACCCACAAACCCATTGATGTGTGCGAAGGTGTGTTAGTCTGGGGTGACCTGTTCGATACGGAATTTGGTAGAAGCAAGAAGCTGGAACCCAGATGGCGAGGGCCCTTTGAGGTATTGGAATATGATTCCTACACACACAACTATACAGTTAAGATGGACGCTAGATTTGCCGCTGCAAGGAAGGAGTATTTCATGACTCTACAGTTAAGATGTTCATGGAGCACGATGATGATAGGTTCCCTGGCAGAGTCTATGCGAAACCAGCGCCTATCCTTGTTGAAGACGTACCAGAATGGGAAGTTAAACCAGTGTTGGATAACCGCCACCACTATGGACAAGACCAGTTCCTTATTAAGTGAAAAGATTATGAAGATTCAAGAACAGCTGTGAGCCTGTCGAAGGATTAGAAAACGCTATGAACCTTGTCCAGGAATGATGGACAGACAACGGTCCAGGCGACAAATTTCGTATCATTATAGGATATGTCGAGATCGGATTCACACCAATGACCCCAGTATACGCGGAGTTTGCTGATAAAGGAAAGCTAGACGATGGATTTTGGAAACCCTATTTGGAGAGCGACTATGACAACTCTGGAGTCTCTGATGATGGCGATGTTATCAAAAACTTGGTTTTAAGTAGGATTTTGATGTTTGAGAATTTGTTTTTGGGTTTTGTTTTTGGAAACAGTTGTTTTATTTCCAGGGTGTAACTGGTACTGGTTGCTATTGTTAAGGCTGATCAGGCTAACGGACACTTGCAGGGCTAGTATAGGTTGATTTGTTTTATGATTGGTTTCAAGTATCGTTTAATACTTAATTTATTTTATGTTGGATTTCATGTATAATGGCTGATACCCGATATGTTTTATGTTTTATTTCCTGTATCGGGATTATACATCTCTTATTTGCAGTAACGTTTTGGTGCATGAGGCATTTGTTTGATTGGAGGACTTTACAAGCAAAGCTTGGTTATATCAGTTGATTGGAAATCAAATGGAAGAAGATGGAAATCTTTGGAAAAGCGAGACCATGTATTTAAAGACTGCCCCTCAGGAGCTTAGACAGGGCAGACTTCGACAGACAGAGTTTTCAATATACTTGGTTGAGCAGTTACTTCTTTTCAGTTCGCACAAAACCATAACAAGTAAGTCTAGGACTTAGTAAAACTAGCGATATAGTAATCGACAGCTGTTAAACAAGTGATCGAGATCTCCTGTAGTAATACACACTTGAAGTCCCGACAGTTTGGGATCTAAGTTTCTATCGTTATACCTTACTGAGACGCATTCCTCTAGGTGCCTGATACACCCAGGGAGGCGTTACATATTCGGTCCTCTTTTCTGCGCTTGCAATCCAGTTTTCCATGGCTTTTCATAATCACCTGGCCTTCTCCGGAGTAATCATGGTCAATTACACCTCCGCCAATGCTGATCCCATACCTAGCTGACAGGCTACTTTGTTATACTAAATGAGCATATGTTCTTGGAGTCAATCCTATTGCTATTCCTGTTTCTACCAGGCGTTATCCTTTTGCTATGACTATAAAATCCCTTAGTACATATAGGTCATGTCCTGCTACTAGTCGGGAGCCTTTCATGGGCATTTGTGCTTCTGATAATACCAAATTTACCCTTTGAGAACCAGTTGTCTCGCGCCAGTTAAATTTTCCTCCCTTTCTGCTAGACTCAAATGCATCCTTGTGATTTAGATATGGGAAGGTTAGAGTATTCACAGTTTGCTATGCGCAGCTCCTTCCTCTTGACGGTAATCTAGCCGTTGGCTGAATGCATCATGCCTACTGCCTCATTTCCTGGTCGATAGACAAATTTGAAATTGTTGTTCACCAAATTATGAGCCCACTATATCTGTCTTGGATTCCATACATTTGTTGTAAGGAAATGCTGTTGATTTTGATGATCCTTATTGACAGTTACTGGATTTTCTGTTCCAACCAGGTAGTACTAACATTCTTTGAATGCCTCTAAAATGGCCAGGAGCTCGATATTATAGATTTCTTATTTTCGTTTGGCCGGGCTCAGTTTTCGTGATTAGAAAGCCACTGGATGTAGCTTTTTTTATCATTAAACTCAGAAAGAACATATCTTAGAGCAAAATCCCTAGGATAGGTTTCTACTAAAGTGTCTCTGTCCCAGTAAAAATGACTGAGTATTGGGGCTGACATGAATCTTCGCTTTATTTCCTCAAATGCTCCATCTTGTTCTGGCCCCCATCTAAATTTGCTCTAGTCGCCCTTTAAGATTTTGGTAATAGGTTTGCAGATTTTGTAGAAATCTTTAATGAAATGTCCATAAAAATTGGCAGAGCCAATAAATATTTAAACCTCCTGGACGGACCTCAGTTTCTTCCAATTCATATTTCTTTCCACTTTCCTCTCACTCATGGTTACTCCATCGATTGCCACAATATATCCCACAAACTCAACCATGTCAACATAGAAGACTGACTTGGTAGTTGATACCTCTAGATTATATTCTTTCAATCGAGAAAGAACTCTTTTAACTAATTCAACATGTTCTTTCTTTGTTTTAGGGTAAATGAGGATGTCGTCGCGGTATACCGCTACCTCATGATCTAATAATCTTGGCAGAATCTTATTCATCATGGCCTGAAATGTTGCCGGTGCATTTACCAGTGAGAATGGCATTACTTGGATACAAAGTGGCCGTATATGATGTGTAATACTGTTTTCCACTCATCTCTTTCCTTGATTCTCAGCAGGTGATCACAATCTTTGAGGTAGAGTTTAGTGAATATTTGAGCCCCAGCAACCCTGTCACTGAGTTCGCTCCTGAGTGCCAATGGATATTGATTTGCCACTGTTAGTTTATTGAACTATCGGTAATCGAGATACAGCCTTCTTTATCCGTCAGGTTTAGGGACTAATATAATTAGTGCCCCTGCAGGAGATTTGCATTCCACTATTTTTCTGTGATGCTCTATTTTGTGCAGGTTTTGGCTTAGCAAGTCCTGCTGTTGTGCTGACATAGGATATATTGTCTCCCATAGCGATACTGCACTAGGTATTAAATCAATTGTGTGATCAAAAGTTCTTCTTCGCCCTAGTTTCTCAGCTGTTTGCTGTGCAAAAACCCTTTTAATTCATTAGATTCAGGAGGTATTTCCCGTAGTTCGGTTGCATCCTGTAGTGTGAAGGATACATCCTTGATTCTTCCAATATACCTTGCTTCTGGGTCATTGGCCAAGGTTTCGTCCTATTTAAAAGTCAGGTCTATGCCTTCATCATTAACATGACTCTAACATTTTAGATCTTTAAATATGCATTTTTGCACATCCTCAATGTTCCTTATAGGATTTTCTTTATGCCAACATCTGTAACTGATGATAAGGTCATATTTGCAGGCATTGGTAATTTCACATAAAATGTAAGATTGGTTGTCATTGCTTCTGATTTCTAAGAGGATGCGATATGTATAGTGTTTTCCACCAATTGATGTAATAGTTCCTTCAAAGGTATAAATGTCCAAACCATGTGTCCGTGTATGGTATGGAAAGCGATGTTTGTGAACAAGGTCTTGGTTGATTAGGAATATATTGGATCCTGTGTCTAATAGGACCCGAATCCAGATCCGTTCTCTATTAGCCACAAAGGTCGCTCAGCCTTCTGTGCGTGAAATATAAGGCGTGGCTGATGCTTCTGTTTTACTTCTGTTGTTGAGGCCACTTGGGGCCTGTGCAAGTCTCTTGTATGACATATTCATTGTTGTCATAACTAGGGTTTTTTTACCATGCCCGTACAGTTTCGGTTATTGAAGCCTCCTCTGACAAACTATAAACATAGTCTTTGGTATACTGGGCAGCCGACTACCAGCGGTCTTTACCCCTTGCCGAAGGGTTACCATACACCTGCCATTTGCCCTACCAAACTGGAGCTTCACTGGTATTATTAGGTTGTACTAAGGGGATTCTTCGTGCATCGCCTAGATTACCCCATGTGTCGATCGTGCCTACTCCTCTACAAAGCTGGAGCCCTGGTTCGGCACGGATTTACCCAGCTCTATTTAGCGCGTGTATCAAGTTGCTGCAGTTTCTCATTCCTTTCCAACTTCCTTTTATCTTGATGGTTGGAGTCCTGTTCCATTTCTTTGATTATTCCGTTGTCCAACTGATCTATTTTTCATTTTCCTTCATTGAAGGCTTCTTATGATCCAGGCTACACTTGATACCCCTTTCGATTCCTCTGAAGTACCTTGTTAGTGCTGGTGTATCCACTCTTCCTAAAGCTTTGGTCAAGATTTATGGCATTATAAGAACATTGGTTTAATCGACGGTCTTCCGTACTGAGGTCCTTTACACACCAAATGTTGCTAACCGTTTTCTTCTTTATATTTTTAAGATTCCCGGATTAGTCCCTGACTATCACGAGCCACTGTCCAAGTTAATCGATTCTTACTCACCTGTCATTCTTAGGTCTTCATTACTCTTGTAAGTCTGGATTGCTTTTCGTAACTCTCACTTGTCTCTAGGTTTCTCATGGAGAAGCGTAGAATACCTGTCAATAGGACCTTGCAGAGGTTGAGCCCCCTTGTTGCTTTCGGTTTAGGTAAGGGGTCCATATCCTAGTACCCTGTCTCTGTCACTGCCGGTGTCTGTAAACCTGATTTCATCTTTCCTCCATGTCATCCAGTTCTCAAATTCTGTGTTGGTTTACCTGGTTCACCCTGGTTGTTGGTGATGTTGGCCCTTTTGTCACTATTATTCCCTGGGGCCGTTGATATTGGGGTTTGAAATGTCCCTGTTTTTGTCCTGTATGCGATACCAAAGCCTGTTTCCTACAGAACTTCGAAGTATAGTTGGCTGAAGTGCAATGTATGTATTGATTGTCATTTTTTCTCTCATCAAATTTGTCCTTAGGCATTCCTTAATGAGCTTCCACCCAATTTGTGTGCTTAACGTTTCCTTCAGTCATGGGTTTTTTCTCTTTTTCAAATTGTTTTTTTTTTCAATTTGTAGGCAGCCTTTTCAGCTGCTGTATAAGTTTTTCATTTTTTATTTCCAGCAGTGGTCTTGCTGGATTTGTATTCCTCCTCCTGTTTTCTTTTCTGGGAGTCACATTTTCCTTACTGGTTTTTTTTTCTGAATAGTCCTTATTGTGCCTTGTACGATTCTTCTGCCTTGGTAACCCTGCAGACTACTTTGATTGATTCACTATCCAAGTAATGATTTTCATGTGATAGAGTACAGATAGCTTAAATAGGCACTTGCTGCTAAATTATGTTTCTCTTAGTGATACATGATACTTCTGCCTCGATGTTGTAGTTTCCCATGATAAGCACATACTTCTCAATGTCCCCTGTATACCTGACCTTCTCGATCTCAGGTAAGGCATTTTGCGCCTTATGCAGTACTGAGAATTGTTCTTTGACTTCAGCCCAGAAGGTAATTCTGAAATCTTAACCATCATGTTTTGCGAAACTGAGGTACCTAGTGATTTTTTTCTGGAAGGCTATGGTGTAAGGGGCTACCCAGTTGCCTCTATTCTTCCCAATTCATACTTTATGCACTCCTCATCGTCCTCCCATAGCCATAGGTTTCTCCCAAAGTACTCCCCTCAATTTAATAACCTTACTCACACATCCTGAGTAGGCTTATTCTCAAACTTGAAATGTTGGTCCACTTGTCATCTGTTGGTTCAGGCTAGTGCCCACCTCAGTCAGTCCTCCCATGCATCTACCTCATATTAGAACTTTCGTCCTGACAAGGGTTTTCATAAAGCCTAACCACCTTGTTTAGATGGTCTACATCCGTTTTCCAAGCCAGAATTATTGTCTCCCGGGCTAGGTGCATTCGCTAATCGAGGTGGTGCAGGTTCATTTCCACAGTTGTTGTTTCCTACTCAATGTTCCACTCCCTTTTCCTTGTCTCGTGAGGGAATGAAACATAATTCTTCCCTTCTGTCAGCAGTGGTCATATTTCCACCCCTGCATTTTCCTCTGGCTGTGGTTCCACCATTTCCCACATACTTGGTGGGTTACTTGCAACTTAGTAGTATTACTGGCTTTCTTATTCGTGCCAACATACGACTCATTTCGTCCGCTGCTTCATTCTGCCTTTTGTTATTGCCTTCTCTTTGAATGCATTTTTGTTCTAAGCGCTCATGGAGTTCTCTTAACTCCAGTCTGTTCCGTTCATGATGCTCTGGCGTGGCAACCTGGCTTGGCGTTAGTTCTGCCCTTTGGCGCACTAGGGCTTCTTCCAGTTGGTGATCTTGATAAAGAGATTCGTGCCCTGTAATACTAATATTAGCATGAAGTTGTGTACTTACTGCTTCATGGTTCGCAGCCCTTTGTTCCTGAGAATATAACTTTGCTTCTAGCTTTTTGGTTGTTGCCGTTTGCAGAGTTACTCTTTCTGCTGCCAATATCTCTAACCTGGTGTAGCCGTGTTTTATCTATTTACCCATGATTTGCTCACATCTTGTAATCTGGTTTGCATGGTGCTGAAGTTGGTCTGCCAGAACCTGTGCTTGAGTCAATAGTTCATGGTATGCCAAATGAGTATTGTCAACCAATTCCTATAAGGTTCGATCGAAATAGCTTCTGGCTTGTCCTATGCCTTCTGTCACGTTTCCCAAGGTTGGGTTTCTGGTATCAGGAGGTCTAGTGCTACTTGTGCGGGTGCCTGTTGTTGACTTTCTCACTCCACTAGGTTGTGACAGGTGATAGAGAGCCAAAGGTGATCTGGAGTGTCCTGGTGCATAGTAAATTCGCACCAGGCATACCTCTTCGATGTCGTACGTGGCCTTGTCCTTATTAACGGTCAGTTGTCATCAAGATATTATTTAGCAAGAGAGTGAGTGCCTTCCGAATCCTCACCCATAGTGTGGAAAGGATTTGTTTGTAGACAAGGAACTTGAGGTTCCACTTTCCTCAGTGTCGTAGTCAATGAGGGGGTGCTTCCGGAATGATGACTCATGACATTGTTTATAGATATCTAAGAAATCATATGGTGTTGGGATGGGTTTAAAGTCTGTGAACCAGGAGGGTTGGTAGGAGTTCGGTAGTAACTCAACTTCCGGAAGGGTATCATAAGGATGGTTTCAATCGTGAGGAAGAGGTTTTTTGGACGAGGTTTAAGAATAGATTCGTCGAGGAGGCTGGAATCAGCTATGAGCTCGTGTGATTCCTCTAGTATGACTTCTAGGCATCCGACAGTCATGTATTGAGCCTTGGTAACCAGAAGATATATCAATATACTGAGCAGGTAGTCGATTCTCAGTGCAAGTGAATCGAACTACACTTGTAATGTTTCTTTGTAAACGGAGATTGTTTCTGTGGGCTCGTAGGTAAAGATTATGTGTAAAACTTATAATATTGATAAGATTTCTTCTCTGTTGCTTGATGATAGCTAAAGGTCAGGAGGCACTTCGATATTTATATCCCGCGTCTGATTGTTCGCAGACTACAACTGGTTTACATATAAACCTGTATCTTCTTACCATCCCTCATCTTTTTACCCGAGAGTGAACCCGATTTGACCCTGAAACTTTCTCTTTCCCCGTTCCACTGATGGCATGTCAAAGCTCTGACTTCTCTGAGGGTGTGAACCCAACCTAGTCTGAGTTGTCATCCATCTTCCTGCAGTATAGGCTATGGAGAGGGAGTTTGGTATCTGCCAATAGCTTCTTAGAACACCAACGGGCCAGCTTGATTGTTGGCTGAATCTGCTTTGTGCCGTCTTATACCGCTCTGCATCTGACTTTCAGGATGACTAGTGTTTGTGATCGGGCCAATACCTTATCGTCTTCACTGTCTCTCCTTATCAACTTGTTCCAATAGGTTCATTGACCTTGTAGGCATCAAAGGGGCATCTTCATACTCTCAGTAGGTGTCAGAGTAGCCTACTTCAATTGTGTGTGCATACCCATCTATTACTACCTGGGTACTCTTGACTTCAATACTGTGTAACTCCGCGAGTTCTTGACGGAATAGCTTTGTTCTAATTCCCAGACGTAGACAGAGATGCCCTCTTATTCACACTACCGACAGCATCCTGTTGGACAGACAGCGACGGCGTATACAGGGTCATAACATGCGCTCCCCTTTGTCATTTTTCTATGTAAACGTGCAACTTCAGAAGGTGCCTGTGTCAACTCCCAGGGCGAATGCCGTGGCCAGAGCGGTATGCTTGTCTGTGGAGGTTTGTGCCCATGCCCTTTCACATCCTGGGAATCATGTAGTCCTCTCGGGAGTTGTTTGTGCCTAACAAAATCCCACATGACCCTAAAGTTATCATATGGCAAAATCCTCATATGCCTTTCAAGGCTCAATCTGCTTTTCAGTCCTCTTCACTACCACTCCTCTAGGCAATTGTGACACTTGGTGTGAATGATCTGTTCATCGTGATTGTATAACTCACAAAAGAAGTATTAAAATATATAACTCTAAAATAACTTGTTTACAATATGATCGCAAGGTCATCCTGCATTTCACAACTCCTATTGTAAATATGTATTACCCATGGTCTTTTTATTGAATAATCTGCCCATTGATATGCTACATAAAGATGGTATCCTCACACCTACAAATCTTTCATCTCTAGTGCTGGGTCACTATTGTCTCTTTTGTGCTAGTTAACAGTGTACCACCTCCCATTGAACTATTAAAACATCTTGAGTACCACCTCCAGTGCCGGTTCTACTCCAGTTGAGTTTTCTGGTTTGTGATTATTGGACTACCTACCACCTCTTTGAACCCTGATGTACCGGCGGTGTAAGACCCCCTAGTAGCCCATATGGCGTAAAGTTGTTCGTAAAATTAACTTCCCTTAGCAACACCTCAAGAAACTATTAATCCGTCTCCACACCACCCTTTGCCAAGATTTCAGAATAGTTCTTGTTACGGCAGTCTTAGCAGACACTCCCTATTGCCCATCACCAAAAGTCACCTATTTTTCACCTGCTTCTTTTACCACAAGCCCTGTTATTTTGGAAAACTTTGAACCACATCCTATCCTCCAATTCATTTTCAACTGGTGGTTATTAACTCCGTGACCATCCACAGTTGCCGCTCACAATTGAAGCGACCCTTGTTGTGGTCACTGGGTTGGGTGGCCTCTCTAAGTGTCCCCCACCACACTTGATGTCACTGCCCTTTAGCTTCCAACCTCCAACTGATATGGCTGATGGTGCGCTAGTTGCGGCTAAACTAAAAGCACACAATGAAACGGCCTCGACCCAATACTCACTAGTCGAGTTCCTGGTGTGAGCAAGTGAAATATGATAGGGCAGTTAGCAGTGGCCAGAGCGTTTGGTAGGGCACAAAAGGCTCTGTTTGTAAATAGCTTGGCTTGCAGAATTTTCCGTGCATAAGCCAAGCCGCCTTGCGCTTTCCTTTCTTGATCAGGCAACTCAACTCCCTGACAACACCACAATAGACAAGGATTTTTCTTCCTCTCAATTGGGCCGGTCCCTCCTACCTTTCATTCTTCTTCTGCCTCTGGTTCCACAAAGTACCCGCGGGTCAATTCGCCGGCAAGTTATCACACGGTTTAGCAGAGGGTCACACTCGTCGGGATATCACGAGCCTATAGGGTAATCGAAACACCATCCAACTACATAGCAGTTGAAGAACCAAAAGGACGTTCGGCTCCGGGACGCGGCGGATCCAAGATGCCCGATTAAAGTTGGATGCATCAAATTTCGACTCCGTTCGTCAAACGGCAGGCTATCACTCTGTGTGGAACATTACACACAATACCGTACTTCCGTCGGAAAGCAAATACGGTACTCGAATGGGTCGTTGATTGTGGGCTTTTGGCGATGAAGGGAATCCTAGATCCAGCCGCAGCCTCCATGTTGGCAAGGCTGAATGTGCTTGGGCCACATCACCAGGAAAGCCTCGAGCCCTTGCGACAACAACAGATCAACTCCGATGGCGGCTCAGAGCCTCATCTGAAGCCTTCCTTTGAGAAAACAATCAGTGTACTACCCGTAGAACCCCGTGGTATAAACAGGAAACCCCACCCAAGCATCTCGAGCAGAAGGTTACCAGGTTCACAATGTTTGACCCAAGCCCAGGTTCCCGTCGAATTGGTTATCGGTTATGGGTTCACCTACTCGTTAAATTGAAGGTTTTTCTAAACACAGGTTACAAGACCGAAAAATATATCAACCTATCAGTTCCCCTGAATTTTCCCCTTCCTCCTCCCTCCCTCCC
>QFET01013509.1:0-13814 GCA_003316355.1 Tuber calosporum
GGGTGATGTTGATCACATTTCAGAAACTAAAGGTGAGGTGAGGTGATGGATGCATGCAAACAAGCCCAACACGAAAGTTGTGAGCTGCGGCGTATCAATCCTAGCAGTTGATGGGGGTGGGCAGCCTCCTGCGAATAGTATCATCTTCCGGGCCCCCCCCGGCAGTGATGGGTGATGGTGAGTTGACTATGTTGCCCACACAGAAATGCAACAAGAGCTGACTGCCAACTGGTTGATCCCCGGACATTCAACAAGCAAAGGTGAACTCGCGGTTATTAGCTGGGATACAGTAGGGTATGCCGAAAAAGAAAAAAGAAAAAAGAAAAAGAAAACAATCGTCCACCAACCCAAATCAAACGTTGAATGTTGTGGTCACTCCAGACCCCTTACTTCGTAATACAAGCACGGTATGGTACTCCCACCTTAGCAAGCCGTTCGCTCTCTAGAATAAATTGATAACCTCCCGTAGCGATGCGAAACTGTTTCCCGGTTTACGAACACTTGGGGCCCCCCCACATCCACGTGAGCCACGTTCACTTCACCATCGAATCTATAGAATTCTGTACTCGTTCGTCGAATTATCGTATAAAGTTATCGCCGAATAGCGAGGTGGGCTGAATTGGTTTCCTTAATCTCCAGCGATTCACGCAGAGATATATACTCGTACCAGGGTGCCCCCTACCCTTCTCTCCAGCGATAGCACTCGAGTAATGTTGTTCTAAATGCTACGTGTCGGCAAGCTGCATGTCCGTCCCGACCACACCCAGTCCGAAAAATTTCACCCGATAAAGCTCAACCCTTAAACAGGTGCGGTGCAATCCTAAAAGGGTTTCTTGCTTACCAAGGCCGCTTACGAGGAGACTCACCTCCAGAAGAAATGATGCCCATTGGGCCACTCGCACACCTACTCTTACTCGAGTAGTGTTACCCTCTTCCTTTGTGTTACTTTTTTGTCTTTGTTTTTTTTTGCCTTTCTCTACTTTGTGATGAAACCGCAAGGCACGCAAAAGCAACTTACTTGTCCGATCCTTGAACCAAAAAAATATGATCGCCCATCGATGGCGCCCAAGTAGTGCGTCCTCGCTCGACCAGGGATCAAAGCTTGGTCCTAGTGGACTGATCTGCCATAGGTTGGCTTGTCATATTGAACTCGAGCGCAGAGAAGTTGAACACCAAAATCTGAATTTCCTCCGACCTTCCCGTTTATCAGTTCATGCTTATTATACTTACTTTTTCTTGCGCCCCCAGTGTATACTTAGAATCTGCGTTGGCTGGCCACGAGGCCAAGGGCCCACTTGTCGTGGGGGGTTTGTCATGCTGCCTCTATCCTCTAACCCTTATTTACTTTTTAGCCGTCATCAATAGTCACTCGGGTGGCCTACCTGGTTCGCAATAGGTTAGCTGCCCGGGTCCTATCGAACGCCGGACAGAATACCTCCCGTTGCCTAGCCCTCTCCTCTCAATCAGACATTGATTAAATAGGACTTCCTGCTCAAGCCCAGTTCCCATCCCAGCGAGCCCCAGGGGGGATATTAAGATATCGTGCTTGAGGGTATTCTCGGGGTTGACGCGGGGCGAGGTGCTAGCTCTACCATCCATGCAACAAGCGCTGTTTCCTCCAATAAAAGCCAGTCCCACCCAAGTACTCCAGTGTGCCGCCTGAATAAAATCCCTAGCTATCATAAATAACCAACCCAAGGGTTAAAGTATTTGTGAGTAACCTACCGGTTAAACCATCGTGTCTATCAAATAAAATTTTGACACTCTACAAAATGTCACGTGTTCGTACTCTGCACTCCACCAGCGAGTGCTCGAGCAGCAAAACCATCTCGTTGTGGCTATAGAACCCCACCCCCCTCGGCCCGGCGGGGATAGTGCTTGCCACAAGTTAGCAGATCTAGACTTTAATGAAAGATAGTAATGCATGGGTTGAGAAACCTGCTATACGTACACTCGAGCGACAGAGATCACATTCTCACTTTCGTGCCCCGTGTCATGACCCCACGTTTTTCGTTCCGGTGCAGTATTTAGTGGCTCCAATCGATAACTTTTTTTTTGGGTTTCCCCTCTTCACAGCATTGAAAAATCAATGGATCTCTGCACCGCAGGACGCAAAGCCCAAAACTGACAGAAACCTTGAAAGGTATGCTTTATCTAGGCTTTCTCCCCTCCCCCCTCACGCCGGGAGCCATATGCTATGTCATTTCGAGCAGTTGCCTTTAACATCATAGGGGGAAAATC
Source organism: Tuber calosporum (assembly GCA_003316355.1). Lineage (NCBI taxonomy): Eukaryota > Fungi > Ascomycota > Pezizomycetes > Pezizales > Tuberaceae > Tuber > Tuber calosporum. The sequence continues at coordinate 2,242 of QFET01013509.1, forward strand.
GCCTAATGAGGAGAAATTGCTCGACAACTCCCCCGCCTGTTAACTAGTAGGATTTGCATTAAGTTTGCATCATTGCCTTGGCGCACGCACCGTATGGCATGGGATGGTATGAAACTATGAAGATGGAGAGACCCCTCCAGCTTTAGCGTAGTGCCGCACTGCACTTAGATGTGGCGAATGTCCTTACGCTGAGGGAAGCCTAGGTAGCAAAAGCTGAACAGCATAACCCTCCCACCTCCAATGAGCAAGCTAGAGTTAACCTGGAACAAGCATGCTCGCAATGTATCCTGTAAACGGCTTCCCACGAGCTCAGTTTACTCCAACTGGGGTAGCCAAAAAGTAGTTATTAGGATGGAACCCCGAACATTTAGCTCTTTTGTGAAAATAAGTATAACATTACCCCCTCTCTTGCTCCTCTTCCCACACAGATAACTAACATATCTACCCACACCACCCACTTTCAGGGAACCTCCGGACCCAATCGATGCTCCCCTCACCTTCCCATAAGCTTCTATACAACACCGCCCCAGCCGCCTATCCTTGGTTCCCATCAATGGATGATCCAAGGGGAGGGTTAGCAGCAAGCCCGGTCGCGGGTGTGCTACTATCTTCCGTTATGAGGCCTACAAATACCTCCAGCCAAAGTCAACTGCTCGAGCCAAAACGACCGCCTCTCCAACACTCGAGCCCGATTCACACCATCAACCCGCACGAAGACCCCCGGCTTCCCGGCCCCAGCGATTCCGCCAACTCGAGGCACTCCTACGATAACGAATCAGACTCATCATCCTCTGGTCCTATAAGGTGGGTTTTGAACATATCCGGACGACCTCTTCTTCCGACTAACCCAACCCTAGATCGCCGGTTACGCACAGCTCATCCGAGGATACAGAGCAGCATCCGTGTCTCAAACCGGACTGTAGCAAGATCTTCAGTCACATTCACAAGCTCCAGCGACACTACCGAGATGCCCACGGGAAGCCGCAATATGACTGCCCGTTCCCAAAGTGTACACGGAAAGGAACGAAGGGTTTCTCCCGAAGGGACAACATGCGGCAACACCACCGACTAGTTCACAACGAGCCACTGGGCCCCAGCGAAAGCCCAGAGCGCAGAGTCCGGAAAGCGAGCTTCTAGAGTGGCACCGTGTGTGACTTCGAACTCCGGCGGGTATGAATATTTCACCGAGGGTTTTGGGATAGATATAACGGCTTGATTTCTTTACAAATACAGATGGCGTTAACTCGTTGGGCGTCTTTAGAAACCGGGGTATTTCTAGTTTCCTTTGTCATCGCCGTCATCAGGCTTAGTTTGATGTTATTTTATTTGATTGTTTTGTTTCGTTACTATTGCTTCTCTTTACCTGGTTCTTCCTGATAGTTTGGTGATTAACAGTATGAATGCGTGGTTTGAGTTTGGACCCCTCTTCTCCTTGTAACATAGTCCTTCCCATGTTTAATCTAGCCGGCTGCTGGCCTCGGGGAGGAGTCTTCCATACAATGATTCGCTTCTCATATCAAAGTTGGGTAACGACATGAACCTATCTCTTCGACCCACCCTTAGAAGACAGCTAGGCCAACGCTATCCGACCAATGAAATGTCAGCAGTCCAGGATATACTGTATTACAGTCAAGCCACAGTCTAAGAGTTTGACCCCGTAGCCCGGTGATAGTTTATTACAATCGCATAAGAAAAATTACCTCACCTCGATCAATATCAAAAACCCGACACTGAGAGCCCCGCACAACTCTCTGTCAATCATAAAAGATTGCCTTTAAACAACGGTTGCTATTAGACCCAAGTGGCCATCGTAGATGGCCAATATCCAAGGTTAAACCGATCGCCCCAACCTCGACACACTGGCTCCAGCTCGAGCGCCGGTAATAAATGAATTTGCTGCACAGACCCGGAAACCATGGTAAAGCCGTCTCAAATAATCCCAGAGAAACAAAAAGAACCCAACTGCCAGAGATACAAAAAACTACCCGTTTTTAATACCACGCTGATTTAAATTTCCCCACACAATGTCACGGCGTGTCGAGGGGGGTACCGCTCCTCCAGGAACTGACTTAAGTGGGTAGGACCGGCCATTTCGTGCACGTCATGTCCGCTGCGGGCACCACAACTACTGGTAGTCAAGTCAAAGCCCAGAAGTTCCACCGGCCACCAGCCCAAATTACTTTCAACACTGGTACAATAAGATGTAGATATTTAGAGTTGATGGAACAAGTTGAGTACCAGCCTCTCCCTACGTGGGGGCCAGCCTTAAATTTCGATTTCAACCCTAGGAGAGAGGAGAGTGAGTGGGGTGGACGTGGAATTTTTATGTTGGCCTCAAAAGGCAAGACATCCTGGAAATCAAATCTTTCGGGAGACACAGCCGACGGAACCCACTAGCACCGGGGCATCCGGGCCTTCCGCGTCAATACTCGAGTATGATCTAAAACGAGAAAACAACGATTGATATTTTGAATACAGCAAAGGAGTTGAGTGATCGAGTGTCACGGAGCCTCTAGAAGTACGGTAAACTAAGAGCAAATGCAAGACCGAGTGACTACCATAATTATGATGACTAATCGATCCCGAAGGTCACCAATAACCTGAACCGACGAAACCATACACCTATAAAGCCCAACAGATACCTAGATACTCTAGCATACCACAAGGTCTAAGTGCATACTCTATCCGCCGTTGGCTGCAGAAAGTCTTGTTTCCTCTATCGTCCATGCATTTTTTATAGGTTTCGCCACTGTTCTGTTGGGTCTCGACAACAATCGAGTTGGGGTCGCTCGTGAATCTCCTAATTGATTCCGGAAACTGGTAGTCCCAAGGCGAGATTCTTCTTCTTTCTTTTTTTGTTAGCTTCCAGCAAGATGGGTGGCACCTCAAAATCATGTACTGCAATAGCAGCGCGGGCTTTATCGCTGTCCAAGGGGTTTTCCGGGCCAGCACCCTTCCTTGGCCCCCCCCGGGGGAAACCTGCAAAAGCTGTAAAGTCAGAGTTAAATCTGTACAGGTACCAAAGCGGCCGTAGGAGAAAGGCCATCGCTGAACCTAAATAGCGAACATACCTAATTCTTCAACTCGAGACCGACAGTGCGCTGGTGTCAACAGCCCATCATAAGGCGGCAAATTCTGTTGAAAGCACTGTGCTATGCTATCATAGCAGAGTTGCCGCCCTATTAGAGTTCTCGAGTAAGGCCGACAGTGCCTTGGCATTATACGGTAATAGGCCAAGGATGAGCAGAAGGTTTGACTTCGCCGGATCCATACCCAAAGTCAATCCATTCTAAATCACGAGAGGGAAAATGCGGTCGCAGGAAAAGCTATATCACCCGTAATGGAAAATATATAGTCTCTGAGTTTTTCTAATTCCGACCTGTTTAACTCCTATGAATGCAAAATTCCAATGATGTAATACAGTAGCCATTTTCTTTGCTTTTTTCCTTTTTTTCCCTTTCCCCATGTTTGTTTGCAACCAACACCAAGACCGTTTCCTCTGGTCCAGAGCCCCTCCTCACGCCTCGTCAGAGCTCTCTCCAACCCCTCCCCCTTCCCCTTCCTCTCAACCACCACCTCTCTTATCAATATCCACACCACCTCCCACATCGTCATTAAAACACCCGCAGCCTACTTGCTGTAGGCGTCGCTAAACCCAGCATTTCTTGCTGGCAGCTTTATTTCGGTTAGTTGTCAAGTTTCTCCTCTTCCCAACCGCTCGTCACCAATATTCATCCAAGAACCGTAGGATCCTCATCATGGAAAAGCTTCCTCCAACCCCTCCTAAGCCTCCTCCCCCCTCGTCTTCCGCCCTACCGGCCTCACTCCCTCCTAGACCCCCACCTGCCCAAGCATCCGTCCGTAGATCAATTACTGCCGTTGTTCCCCCAGCTCTTCCCATGGGTCCCAGGACGAAAAAGTTTCCTGCGCAAGGTATTGGCCGTGGCGCGAGTGCAGGTCCAACACCTTCGCCAACTGGGCTTCAGGGGCACGCTAGTCTCCCCCTGAAACCTGGTATTCCTGGAACGCCACTGCCGAGGGAGACAGCTGCTATCGTCTTGGCTGGAGGTAAAGAAGGAGAGGAATATTCGACACCCAAGAAGTCTTACCAAGTTGTTACCGTAGAGCCCGACGCATCACCCCTTGACGTCAATCGCGACGAATTGGCTGCATCGCAGTCACGTATAATGTCTCCGTCTGATAGTGTGCAGCAGATACAAACTCCTACTGCTACAACTGGGGTCGCTCCTTCTGCCGAGCAGTCAGTAGCGTATGGCCCACCAGGATCCTCCTTGTATGAGGGCCCACCTCCACCGCAATCACCGCCTCAACAAGTCGTGCTTCCCGGACCCGTTATTGAATCAAACGATCAGGTCACTGGATTCGAACATGAAATCCCGCCTCAAGTAGGAATCGAGCATGGATCGATTCCGAATGGTGGCCGGTCCGAGTTCCTGTTTTCAAACGGCCACAAGCCGGATATTCCTGATCAGGTTTTTGCCCAGCACTCAAGGTTTTCCCCCACTCAGCACCCCCAATTTTACGAAAGTACACATACGAATAGTTTCCAACCTAACAGACATCTTCATCAATTCGCTAGCCATGACATACCACCACAGAATTCGCAGTATTCGCCTTTTGGGCCTCCACACTCCAATGGGCCAATTCCCCATCATCCGCATTTTTTTCTACATGCTCAAAATCAACCCCAAATGTTTTACCCCGTGCAGTATCCTTTTTCGGGAAACATCACGCCCCCAAATACAGGATCGTTGCTACCTCTAATGCCTCCTTTCCAGTCCCAGGTGACGATGGAAACCTCCGGTCATACATCCGAGGTTGAAAGCAGTACAAATCCGCAAACGCCATTTACACCCACTCATCCCTTCGGTATGCCTCCAGGGCTCTCCCATGGCCCTCAGCCTTCCTATTCACCTTTGGCTCAGCCTACCGAACAGACCCTTCGTCATGAGCAACCACAGGACAGCAGCGCTTTCGCCGAATCACAAATGGCTAAATCAAGACAATCCAGCATCTGTGACTACAATCCCCGTCTTCGAAACATATCGTTCATTGCTCCGTCCGATTCCGACGACGGAACTGATATTGATAAAAACGATACCGGACAGCCTCATGACCAATGGCCCCACATCCCTATCCGTTCAGAACCGGTTTCCACAGTAAGCCAGCCAGAGAAGCGATCATTCACACAACATGGGAGTGACAAATTGCACGCCCGTAGCGAGGTTTTCACTCCCGCGAACACTGAAGCGACCCAAAGGCTCCAGGCGTATACACTTGGACATTTTTTGAATAAAAATCTTGCAGATGTTCTTTTAGTCCTAAAGCCGTCGGGAAGTCCCGGCCCCATTGTTCGACAGCACAATGCGCACTCGTTCATCCTGGCAAGATCAACCAAGCTACATGACTTACTTCAAAATTTGTCCCAAGAAGTCGATACTCTAGTACCTTCAGCCAAACATGATCAGATATCCCTCAAAACCTCTTGGGCTGACGAGGTGGAACATGGAAATGAGACCCAAGATAGATCCGAATTTGGAAATCACCGCCCGTTGGACGGCAAACTTACGTTGTCGCTTGAGACTAACAACATGCCTGCGAGTGAAGACAGCTTCCTTCTCGCCTTAAGAAGCCTGTATGGCGCCTCCGATTGGGAACTTGATGCATTCCTCGATCCTACACATCCACAGCATAGGACTCTCGAATGGACCCGTGGGGGTTCCAATGCAGTGAACCCCTCTGTCGACAATACCAATAACGCTTCATCTAGTAGTGGAGACCACCTAGATGGCTTGGCTATTAACGAGGGGACTAGGATGTTGGAGAGAAGCATTGAATTATTTGCGGCAGGCAACTTGTTAGGAATTCCGGAAGTCATTCAAAAAGCGAATTGGGGAATTAGAAAGTGGGGAATGCAACTTCAGGGTGGTGCTGTGGAGAGGCTTCTAGCTTTTATCTTGGAGGAATCAGGGGAAGTGGGGGACGGAAATGATGCTTACAAGAACTTGAAAAATCAACTATTTATGGACGTCATCGAGTTCTTGGTTCAGTCTTTTCCGCTCAACTTCAAGCTAAACCGCAACGTCACTTCCAGCCAATTGCTCTGTCGATTCCCTAAGGAATTCAACCAACCCCCCCTGAGAACCGCTCCCAAACCAACCCCACATCGGGAATCGCAAATAATGGGAATTTACTCGGCCATTATCTTGAGCGTACCGTTCAATATCCTAAAATTGGTCGCTGAGCATGAGAATTTCGGTATAGGAAACCAGAACAGGAAGAAGCGATACGACGATGTCAAGGCTATCATCCAAGAGAGGGAGAGGCGTCGCAAATGGGGCGTCCGAGTTGCTCAACGGCTCTCAACAGAAAAACTCGGTAGCGGGAGCAAAAGCGGTAATATCCTTTACGGTGTCACCGGCGGGGAGAGTAGCGGGGACCCATCCGAAAGTGTCAAAAGCTGCGGCGGGCAAGAAGATTACCGGGTGGACAACCTGTTCTGGGAAGAAAGCGCAGTCTATGCTATCGGGCATGGACAGAACCGTGGGGGCCGTGTCGAAATTAGCCGTAGAAAGAAGGCTGCACTGGCTGCGAGGGCCCCCTGGAGGTTGGAAGGTTGAAGGTAGTGGAAGCAAGCATTTGAGGTACTCCCATAGTCGGATTTCCCTTCTAGGATTCCCTTCTTGCAGAGCCTCTGGTTCTCACATAGCATTTTTACTCACTTCGTTCGCTACATATTCTCTACTGGTTGGCTAAAATGGGGTGTTACTGGCTTTTTATTTATTTTTTTCCCCTTATCTCTGTGATCCGCCCGGCGACAACTATGCATATACCATACATTTTACTTTCTGCTTTTTTTTTTCCCTCGGGTATTTTCATCGGGTATTTTTCTCCTTTATTCCAAAAGGTAGTCACGATCTAGATATCCTTGCAATTTCCATGATTTTTTTCTATTGCTTTCTCGCTTCTCTGGTGATTCCAATTCTGGGCGGTTTGTACTTTTATGTTCCATCCCTTTTTACCCTTCGCGGATCCACAAAGAGGGAAGCTGGAGTTTTCGCTAGTTTCGTCGGTTAGTGACATCAATGAGTTGAGTGTTCAAACAGTTTGTTTCTCCTACCTTCAAAATGGCTTTTTTCACGGTTTTCTAATAGGGATGAAAAAATGGTTGGCATCATAGATGGATCTGTTTAATGGAAAATGCTTCTCCTTTCAATTTATGAACCAGGCTCGTTTCATGTCGTACGAAATGTCAAAGGGTTACTCATATCATCTCTCTGCCAAAGTGACAGGGTTTGTGAGACTACGGTTCACCCAGCACCAAGCAAAGCCCTAATGGAATGGAGTCAAAACCCTACTCGTGTCCAGATATCATAATATCACACCAGTACAATACGGCCAACGAAGCCATAGGCCCATCATCAATACTCTTTAGCTGTACGATTGGTTGGCAGCCTCTGGCAGATATTCTTGGGGATAAAAATTCCAGCAACGAGCTAGCTTGGCAGGAGCTAAAAAAGCCTTTCAGCCAAGTGCAAACGAACCCCTCTTGCTGGTATGCAACTCTCACTTATAATAATATAAAAACGACACGCCTTGTGTCAACTATCCACAGAAACCGTGCCGGACCCTAGCACAGATAGGGCAGGTTCTAGAATGCCTCCGGGGCAGGCCCTACCCTTGGAAGTCGGGTTAGCCTATGGTTGAGAATTCGATATGCTTCACACAGCCCGCTGCGGAACTTGCAGTGAGCCGTTCTCCAAGATTAGTTGTCCTAGATTTACGAAACGCATTGGTTCGGTGTTGTAGGTCAGGGACGGCCGACTCGGGGTAAGTGGAAGGTGGAAACCTGAATCCGGCTATGCTAGTTTGCAAGTTATCAGTGAATGCACTCTAGAAATGGGGTGCGGGGGGGATCCTCTGGAGCACCGTATGATACTTCTTTCTGGGTGGGACGGATCACAGATCACTTGCATTTCGCACCACTCAGGCAGGTAAAAAAAGTGAAGACTACGAACAAAACCACCACGTGACAATCGATGGATTCCCGGGACCTGCTCAGTTTAACACGTACCGAGAGCGACCCTCACAGCGCAATGGGAATTAGGAGGTCATATCTGAGCTCACAATATAGGTTCCATCCAACACGAAAGGCAAGAAAACTATGAGATCCCAGGCCCAAAATAACGGCCCTAGAGTCGATCCGCAAGAGATAGCAGATGTTTGTTAATGTTTGTGAGGCCCCACCCCACAACGCTCAGGTCGATCAAGCGATAGCACAATTTTCGTACCCTTCGGTTCCCTATTTCACCACGAGTCTGTAACTAGTAAGTCACAGTGCGTTATATACCCACTCAACGGAAACAGATACCAACATCACTTTCTCGCGGCTTTGTGACTAACTTACGCAAGAGAAGCATTCCTAGGTGGCCTTGCTGGGTAAACGCGGCACTTTTACAGAAAAAATACCCCAACAAGATGTGCAGCGCGCACGTATACCGAATCAGTTACGATCACTCGTAGAGATACGGGTCAGCATCATGCACAAAATCGCTGTTGGATATGACAGCTTTTGAACCACAATTAATGTGTCACCAGGTTCTTTTCCAGGCAAAATGGGGCCCGGAGGGGGCTCTAATTGACCTCAGCCAATCTGAGAGGAGCGCTCATATCCTCAGCGTCACAGTGGCAAGGGCAGCTAGCAGTACCATTAGCAAAAGCTTGCATCAGTGGGTGGTGCTACTAGCGGTATCTGCGGCTATCCTACAGACCTTGTCATTTTGTGTCAAATTCCACGCATATGGCACGATACCTGTAGATACTGAAACTCAATCAGCAGGCTAGCGACGGTTCCACCTAGCTCGTCCGCGGAAGTGCGATAGGGGTTCCGCGGGTTCAGAGAAACGGCCGGGCTGACAGTGGGAGATCAATTTACAAAAGCACAGGGATCATAGTTCCCTTTTCCCCGCGCCTCAAGAAGAGGCCAAGGTTTGTTGGAACTGTCGATTGAGGAGGGAATGCGGTGGGCTGTACGGTACGAGTACAGTGGCTATCTCCTGTATCAAAAGTATGAGTGCTGGATTTACAAAGACCTGTGGATCACAGGAGCGGCAGGGTGCAGTGCTAGTATGATGCGGTGCGCTCGTTGGGTTCGCACCAAATACTGTACCGGTACGGTACGTACCCTTTAGAAATTACGACAAGTACGAAGGTACTGTACAAGAAACCGCATCATGTCTAAGGATACGATGGTACCATTCAAACCCTTGCAAGATTTTCGTTACTCCCACACCGGCAATGTCTCGGCGGGCGTTGATTCTGAGGGGTTTTCGTTGGACCTGCAATTGCATAGAACTGCGCTGCTGCATTGGGTCTGTGGCGCACCGGTACATGTATGTATGTGCTTGTATCATACAGTTTCAAGCAAAATCGCCCCCATCTCCCCCCCCAATGGACCTCTAGACGCGAGTTTGGAGGGCGTTATCGTAGGGGTCCCCTGAAGGAAATCCCAGAGCCATCGTGGCGCACTACCTTACTGTACTTTTTCCGGATGCGAAGGCCCGAACCCTAAGATGATAACGGCGGGAGGGATCGTTCACTTAGCGTACGGGAGTAAACTACCCCAGCTTACCACAGGCACGAGAATACCAATGACCAGTGGCTATGGTCCCTAGAGTACTGGTACGAAATATCTTCTTTTATTTTTTATTTTTTTGTTTCCTCAGACACTAACCCTTCCTACATTGCCTACTGCACCACACAAACCCAGTATGTCCACCTCGCATCACCCAACGTGAGACACATCAAGTCACATGACCGTGATGGTATGCGCCCTTCGCATCACCCTCCCCACTGATCGGAGCTATGGTGTTACACCGCCCTATACGGGATCAGATCAAGCTCTCTCTTGGAGAGGTACACGTATAATTGGAGACCACTACGCGGCTTCTGCGGGGTGGCCTATGCCCCACGATTGCATACAGTATGTAGTCCTGATGATAATGGCGGTCTGTGTCAGATATATGACCCGATAGTTTAGGTTTTTCCTTGCACCGGTGTTCTGACCTTGGCATAGTCTGGCACTCTAGCCTATGATTTTTCACTTTCAACATGTTCTTCCTTTCTTTTCTTTTTCCCCCTATTTTTTTTTTTTTTTTNTTTTTTTTTTCGCCCATCCGCCGATGTTTCTATAGTTGGCGGGGGGAGGGGGGGGTGGAGATGTCAAAATCCCATTTGCTGGAGGTGCGTGCTTAGAGATTGAAAGAGTGGTTCCGATAAAAGGAGAAAAAAGTGCTTTTGTTATGATACAAGCACAAGATGATTGTGCAGGACAATCCTAACCGCAAGGGGTTTGCGAAGGGTATGAATTTTATTCGCAACACAATCGATCAATACCGGTAGGTGACTTGTCGTGGGTGATGCTAGGCAGGGTACTTGTACAAAAGGGATTTATTATATGAGTTGTGATATCAAAGTAACGGCCAGACCTCGATGGAACTGCCAATCCCCATGATGACAGCTGGATATTGCCTGTACAGTGCTCGGTTATAGCACTGGACGTCTACCCTTCCTCTCTTAGTCGTACTACCTGTTATACCATGTTTGGGTCCTCCACCTCAGATGTGATGGTGAGTGCCCGTGAGATGGATATTCGGGGATAAGGCCGGTCCGCGCACAATAAAGATGTAGCACAATACAGTACTCGAGTAGGGTACTCGTACAGGTGTACGCTTTAACCTCTGAATGTGATTGTGCACACACACACCGTCACCGACGTACAATGCCAGCCCTGCAGTGCAGAAACACAAACCCTTCAAACCATATTGAACAATATTATACATCCAATACGGTATTACACGCTGAAGCGCCAGACGTTGGGAATAACTACCGGTAGTCAGCAAGTGCGGTGAGCGGTAGACCCCATGGATCGCTTGCTACTTGTATCATAGATAACTCCCGGTGTGATATGGTATCATACCCTACTTGACGTCTTTTGAAAAGTTCTCGGGTATGATAATATGGGAAATAAACAAGTAAAGTGACTCGCTAATGCTATATATAACCCCTGGCTTCGCGACACAAAAGTTTTCGCTGGAACTTATTATCGTAGGTGCGACGGGGGGGGGGCTTTTTTTTTTTTTCTCTTCTACGTATCAGTAAACTTGGTATGATGGACGGTCGTAAAGTGAGCCCGTAGACAATTCACCAAGTACCTGCCAGGTAGTATCATTACACAAGGGGTAACAGTACCTGTGGGAGTGAGTGAGTGAGGGTGGTGGGTTACACTAGGTTTTAGGGTACGGTACATCTGCGGGTACTGTGGGTTTACCTCGACCTTGTCATATCCCAGGATGGCTGGGTTATTCACTCCCCTCCTTGGGAAGAACTCTTGGGTGTATGATATTATGATGGAAGGATGTTGGCCATCTTCTCGTTGTCTGAGTATGGAAGTTCGTTCCAATACTGGTCAGAGGTGAAAAGTGTGATGTTGGGCAGGGTAAGTTAAGCGTTGAACCCCCTCCCTCCCTCCCCCTATCCGTCCCTCACCAACC
>QFET01013524.1:0-14329 GCA_003316355.1 Tuber calosporum
GAGAACCAGCGGAAGGAACTAGGACGAGAAAGATCACCAAGAAAGGAACTGGAAGGACAGGTGGAAATGCTGGGAGCATTGGTGGAGAGAATTCGCGATGGAATCAGAGGAGACCTCTACTACGGTAGATGGTAGGACAAGAAGCCTAATGGGACTGATGCAATAAGAGAGGGGAGCTAATGTCACGATTGCCTAGAAGAGCGCTAGGCAGTAAGGACAGAAAAGCAGAGTAAGCATTGTGAGGCTTACGAGGATTTCGCACACATGACTACTTGGAGTCATGTGGGTTTTGCGCATGACGCACACTTGTGAGTCATGAGGTTATTATGAGTTGATTTCGCACACATGACTACTTTAGAGTCATGTGGGTTTTGCGCATGACGCACACTTGTGAGTCATGAGGTTATTATGAGTTGATTTCACACACATGACTACTTTAGAGTCATGTGGGTTTCGCGCATGACGCACACTTGTGAGTCATGAGGTTATTATTAGTGCAGATGACCTTCGCACTTAGAAGGTCATATGATGTAGGAGTTTCACATGGCTGCGCACTTGCACAGCCATAAGGTTTAGGGTTGCGGGAAGAGGCCTATATAAGGATCCATAGGGAGACAGGTAGATAGCTCTTCACGCAACCATCTTTGTTATTTCCTATCTATAACTTTATCAAATCAAACCTTCATTCCGCTCTCCCTCTAGCAACCTCTAGTTAAAAGTTGACTGTCGGATTCTTCTATCAAGTGCTCGGGAAAACTATAGGACTTGGAGTAGTCGCAATAGTAGTGAGCAAGTGTCTTGATAGACTGAATCATATATCGTTGCCGGTTGCGCGATATAGATAGTCGAACCTTAACACAAATATGCTAACTGTAATCTACTCCCAAGTATCTCGAGAATCCCAAGGGAACTCTGAAAATACTATAACGATAGGGGGAGAAGCGTTGATGGATAGGTCTTCAATAGACAAGGTAAAAGGTATGGAATTAATAGAGTGACCAATCAACTTGTAGTATGAAAGATAATAGTCCTGTGAGGGTTGAGAGTCTGAATCCTTAAGGGATTGCAGGCTATTTAAATACTGAAGATTGTAGCTAGAAAAACTAAACAAAAGAGCAAACATCCTGTCCAACAAATATGCTAAGAGAGGCAGCATAACAAGGTAACCATATTCCGAAAACAGAGGTTTAGAAGCGACAGGATGGAGCTGACCAAACAAGTAATGAAATCCAAACAAAAAGACACAAGAGATTGCTAATACTATACAAATCCAGTAGGTATAGCAGGAGGATAGCGATACCCAAATGGGTAGGAGCAAGAAGGGGTAGTGATAAGTGAAACAAGGAAAGAATAACTAGTTAGGAAGTTATAACCAAGTAGGAAGGGACATCCAAATAGTAGCACTTATCAGGTATAAACCCAATTAAGTAATATCTAACATCAAGTCAGTAGTAATAGTAGAAACATAGTCGGATTCCGTTATATTCCCCCCAAAGGAAATAAAACAAACAAAATAATAAGGAATATCCTAAAGGGCTTAATGACCAACCAGCCTTTGAAGCATTCCACTCAATTTCAAAACATATAACTTAATCAGTAAACATATATCCATCACTGATGTTAGGACCTTACACCTATATAAGCCCTATAGTAGCGAGGATAATACCATGATGCAGTTAGCCTTCCATCTCAGATTGGTCCAAGGTGGAGAGTGTTGTGCTGGTATTGGATTCTGAGTAGTCTGAGTCCTGGAGTGGTTTCCAAAATCTGTCAGGGTCAATGTAACCTACTCCCAAGTATCTCCAGAATCTCGAAGGGACTCTGAAGATACTATTACGATAGGGGGAGAAGCGTCGATGGATAGGTCTTCAATATACAAGAAAAAAGGTATGGAATTAATAGAGTTACCGTTCAACTTGTAGTAAAAAAGATGATAGTCCTGTGAGGCTTGAGAGTCTGAATCCTTAAGGGATTGCACGCTCTTTAAATACAAAAGATTGTAGCTAGGAAAACTAAACAAAAGCGCAAACATCCTGTCCAACGACATGCTAACAGCGGGGGCATAACAAGGTAACCATATTCTGAAAACAGAGGTTTAAAAGCGACATGATGGAGCTAACAAAACAAGTAATGGAATCCAAACAGGAAGGAACAAGAGATCGCTACTACTATACAAATCTAGTACGTATAGCAGGAGGATAGCAATACCCAAATGGGTAGAAGCAAGGAGTGGTAGTGATAAGTGAAACAAGGAAAGAACAACCAGTTAGGAAGTCATAACCAAGTAGGAAGAGACAACCAAATAGTAGCGCTTATCAGGTATAAACCCAAATAAGTAATAACCAACATCAAGTCTGTAGTAATAGTAGAACCATAATAGGATTCCATTACATTCTCCTTAAAAGAAATAAAATAAACAAAATAATAAGGAATATCCTAAAGGGCTTAATGACCAACCCGCCTTTGGAGCATTCCACTCAATTTCAAAACATATACTTAATCATATATCCATCACTGGTATCAGGACCTTACACCTTTGTAAGCCCCATAGTAGCGAAGACAATACCAAGAAGCAGTTAGCCTTCCATCTCGGATTCATCCAAGGTGGAGAGTGTTGTGCTGGTAGCGGATTCTGAGTAGTAAGAGTCTTGGTGAGGTTTCCAAAATCCGTCAGGGTCAAGCTCAGGTGAGAGGGATGCATAGTCTGGTTTCTGAAGTGTCCAGGCAGAGAAAGTCTAGCCATGGGACCAAGGGAGTCTGAAAGGTATAGATTCATTGTAGGTATCGAACCATTAGGATCTGATGAGGGTGCTGGCACCTTCTAGGTTGTAGAGGGGTTCCCATGTTGCTTTGATTTCGTCATAGACTTTCCTATGGATCAAGAACTGTCTCTTTCTGCGATAGATTCGATCTTTGAGTATCTTTTCAATTTCCCATTGCTTTTGTCCACTGGCATCGATGGTGACAGGTTCTTTGGATATGGGTTCAGGTATTCCTGGGAAGCCGAAGGGGTTGGGTCTTAGGTAAATGCGAAGATGGCTGCCATAGATCCATGGGTGGATTCCTGCCATAACTGGGGGGAGTATGAGTTTGTAGTTGTTATGGCTATCAGGTCCTTCGCTCACTGAGAAGTGTCCTAACCATGGTCCAACTAGCTTGTGATTTCATCCAACTTTATAGACATAGGATGCTGACTTGAGGATGACTTCAGTTTTGTTAGGGATGATTGGGGGTCCATCCTTTCTTCTGTTTTCACTGGAGGTGGTTTGGCGTGCTCTGGCCTTCTTGAGGGCATCTCTGGTGAGTTGCTGGTTCTTCATGATCTGGGAGGCAATCTCGTCTTCTGGTACTGAAGTGGGGAGAACTCTGACGCTGGCAAGGAGGTTTGGTAGTCTCCCAAAGGTGATTTCGAAGGGGGAGAGTTCTGTGCTATCGCTGGGAGCTGTATTGATTGCAGTCAGGACATGAGGTAGGTGGCGAACCCTCTTGGTTCCTTTAGGGTTGACATAGTTCCTAAGGTATTGGCGAACAGTTTTGATTCTGCGCTCAATCTGTCCATTGGTCTGGTGATGGTAAGCTGTAGCCATATTGAGATCAACATTGAGATTCGCCATAAGCTGTGTCCAAAAGCGTGAGGTAAACTTGAGGTCTCTGTCAGAGACTAGGGAGGTAGGGAAATAATGAATGGAGAAAACTAGCTCAATGAGGGTATGTGCTGTTTCGATAGCTGTGATGTTCTGGGAGACTGGTATGAGGTAGGTAAAGCCACTGAATCGGTCCAAGACAACCATGATGAGTTCAAGCTTTGAATCACTAGGGAATGGTCCTGCAAAGTCAATTGCAAGGGAGGAGAATGGGTGCCTGGGGACAGGAAGGGCGGTGACTGATCCTTCTGGGACAGTGGTAGGTTGCTTGTTGAGCTGGCATAGGTGGCATCTGCGGACATAGTCTTTGAAATTGTTCCTCACGGAGAGCCAGTAGAAGTGTCTTGAAGCATATTCAAAACATTTCTGCCAACCCATATGTGCCATTTGTTCATGGGTAATGGACACAATTTTGCTTCTGATGTTAGGACCTTGATAGCTTACTTCATAGGAGACATAAGGACAGTCTCTATTGTCATCCTTCCCCTTTCTGGCGAGAACTCCATCATATAAGAGCCAGTCAGGGTGGTCGATAGCCTTGCTAACAACATCAAGGAGAGGGTCCTTCTGGGTAGCATTTCGAATACTGGAGTACAACTTTCCTTTCATGTAGTTGGTAAGCTGAAAAGCGCGAAGGTCAAGCTGTGAAGAGGGGTGATCAAAGAAGCAGTCCTAATAATCGACAGGTGCTTCAGGGGTAGGCAGGTCCCATCCTTGGTTGATATCCGGTATTTCTCTTTCTTTTCCCTTATCAATAACTGTATGAAAGGCTGGGTAGCCATCATCATCGTGGAGGGAAGGAGGAACAGCCCATCTGTGTTCTGCTCTGCGCTTGGGATCATGAGGGGAGTCAAAGTTGGAGGAAGAGTAGAGAGGCAAGGGTCCTGGAATATCGCGAGATCCTGAGGGAAAGTATCCTGTATTCTTTCCATTTATGTGGGTTTGGCATTCGTCCCAGACACAGGCAGTCCAGTGCATGGCTCTGTGTCTATTAGATTCAAGAAATCGGTCTAGTTCATTGACTGGGGATCGAGCAGGGACTGGTGTGGGCTGAGGGTAAGGTTCTGTAGGTGTGCAGCTGGGGGCGATATTTCCGGAGGTGGTGACTGCAAGGGATTCCAATTGGGTTATAGAATCATGGATTCGTTTAAAGCAATTGGTGATATCATCTGGATGCAGTGGTTGGTCCATATGTCCTGAAGTATTGTTAATTCTCGACACAAGGCCTGACAGTTGAGCTTTAGCTCGCTCAATATGTAGGGTGGCCTGGGATGGCTCTTGAGGGTTGCTGAGATAGGTGGAGGTCTCGACAATTTCACAACCTTGTATGGCATTGGTTGCAAGCTTGAGGGTATCCGCTGTTTTGTCTATGGCTTGTTCAACAGAATCTGAGTAGTGACTCGCTTCTTGGGAGATGGATGGGTTTGAGCTGGTACCATGATGTGAGTTACACATGGAGTGGTGTTCAGGGGTAAGAATGCGAGATGGTAGTTGAAGAGTGAGGGCGGAAGAAGGGTCTAGGGCATGGGCGATGTTGAGGTAGTGTCTTGATACACTGTTCATGGCGGAGGAGGGGGTCTTTATAGGCTTCTTCTCTGTAGGGTCTTCGAGTATTTGGTTTTCATCAGCTGGGGTGTCTTCATAGATCCCTGATAGTGCATCTGCAAGGACATTGTCTTTGCCAGGTCTGTGTATGATATCGAAATCATAAGATTGCAGGAACATGCGCCATATAGTTAAGCGGTAAGGTAGGTCAGTCTGCTTTAGGAAAAAGGATAGTGCCTTGTTGTCAGACACAACAGTGAACTTGGTGCCATATAGAATCGGATGGAATGCCTCAATGGCATCCACAATCCCCAAAAGTTCCAATTGATGGACAGGGTAGTGCAGCTGACCTGTTGCAAACTTTCTGCTGTGGAATGCGGCAGGGTATGCTTTCTCTGGGGAGGGCCCTTGGCCAACCCATGCTCCTGATCCTACCTTAGAGGTATCAGTAATGAGGTATATTGGATCAGCTGATGTCTCATATGAGATGGGGCGGAGCGGAATTGTCTCCTTAGCCAGGCGCTTAACCTGTTTGAAGGCTTTCTCATGCAGGGGTCGCCATTCAAACACATCTTGGGAGATTAGGTCCGAGAGGGGGGCAGTGGTGGAGGCAAGGTGTGGAAGGAACTTTGCATGATATATCACAACTCTAATAAAGGTCTGAACATCCTTTTTGATTTTGGTGTGGGCCAGTCTTGGATGGATCGAATTTTTTCTGGGTTTGCATGAATTCCTTTCTCATCTATAACATGTCCAAGGAGTGAGAGCTTGGTGGCGAAGAATTTGCACTTGGCTGGCGTTGCTTTGATTTGGTGCTACTTCAGTCTTCCCAAGACTGATCTGATGTGCGATATATGGTCCTCAACTGTTTCTGAGTAGATGGTAATGTCATCCATGTATGCCCAAAGGAATTTTCCAATAAATCCATCTAGGACAAACTCTATAACTCTCATAGCTGTAGCAGGGGCGTTGGCATCTCCTTGCAGCATAACTCTGCATGCAAAGGATCTAAAGGGTGTCTTGATAGTGTTGTATTTCTCATCGCTGGGGAGAACTCGAATTTGGAAGTACCAGTTTGCTAGGTCAATGGTGGATTTGAACTTTGCTCGGGCAACAGTTCTGAGTATCATGGCTTAGTTGGGAATCGCTCCTTGGTCCTTGATAGTAATATCATTCCTGGGTACAAGGTCTGCTAGCAGTCTGATTTCGCCATTGGGTTTCAGCTTTGGAAATATGTTGATTGGGTTGTATGCCTCGCTTGGGTAAATGATCCCTTCAGCTTTCCAGTCCTCGATCAATGCTCTGTAGGCTGGCATGATCTTGTCAAGGAATGTGAAGAATCTCGGATTATAGTCCGATATTGTGTCTTTCAGCTGGATGTGGTGGTTGACATCTCTCAAGTGTGGTAATTCCACTGTCTTCTTGCCAGGGAATACTGTAGGAAACTCGGAAATGAAGGCCGGGGCATCTGCTTCATTCATTGCTGAAAATCGTGCATGGGTTGCTTTCTTGCAGGTCAAGGTGATTCCTTTGTCAGGGAAGGTGATAATAGATTTTCCGCAATCTATAACAGCATGGTGTGCAGAAAGGTAAGGCATTCCTAGGAAGATATCATAGTTGTCCAGGGAACAGACAAGGGCTTCAGAGATATCGCCGCTTTCCTGGTCAATCTGTATGACAGGCTTTGCAACATAGTTGATTGCTGATCGTGATCCTTTAACTGCCATCTTCAGGTTGATAGGAGTCTCGAGGTCCCTGGTAGGGATTTGGTGGGTGGTAACCAACTTTCCTGATATCAAGTTGTCTCCTGTAGTTCCTGTATCGAATAATGCCTTTGCTCTGTGGCCATTGACTGTGATGTATGCTTCGAGGGCTTGGGATTGAGTTCCACTAGGTCCTGCATGGTTTGTGGTAACTGTGACTGATTTCTTCACATGGGGATTGTCTTCTAGGGTGTGGTATATTTTCCTGTCATTCTGGGGTCTCCTGGATCTGCCAGGGCCTTCATTTCCTCTCTGCTGGGTACTCCTATGCTTCTTCTTCTCAAAGCAGTTATCAGAGTAGTGTCCATGTTTTCCACAATAGTAACAGTCATTGTCTCTCCTGCGCCGATCCTTCTCAGCCTCGGATACTCTTGGATGCTGAGAGGTGTTGTTGGAGAACCTTGGTTGATTTTGTGGGTGTTGTTCTGGGGGCGCTTGGGTGCTTGTTGGGAAACTGCATTGGATGTAGCATTTCCTTGTCGATTTCTACAGAGTCCTGTAGAGTGGGCAATTGCATCTCGCTTTTCCGCTATTTCCACTAGCTGGTCAAAGGAGGTATCTGAAGTCATGTGTGGTTTCACTTCTCGCTTGAGTTTGATATCTATGGCATCTAGGAGTCTCTGCCTTGCTGAATAGTCCGAAATGGTTCCTGGGTGGAGACTGTCTCTTAAGGTTTCAAGTCTGATTACAGTGTCAGTAATCTGTGCTGTTTTTCCGCCAGTAGTTTGCTTGACTTGTAGCCACTGTTCATAGATGCTATCAGTGGATGTGGAAGGAAGGAAGTAGGCTTCGAATTTCTGTTTGAGTCCAGCAACTGTGTGGTCTCCTTGGGAAGCTTCATATTGGGTAAATTTATTGAGGGCTTTCTCTCTGCAATAGGCTCCATAGGATTGCAGGGCTTCAGGGGCATCGTCAGTTATGCCAAAGCTGGCAATGTATTGATGGACTGTGTTGTACCATGAGTTGATTGTCAATGGGTCTCGATCTTTTCCTTCTCCTGTGAATGTAAATGGTGCAGGCTATTTAGGACGATTAAATCCCTCAGGGGAGACCGACATGGCGATCAGTGTAGGGGTTGGATTGCTTGGTGGACTTGGTGGTCTTGGTGGACTAGGAAAATCGTCTTGTGCAGGGCTTGGTTCTCAGGGTTCCCTTGGGAGACTCAGTGGTATAGGTGGCGAAGCTGGGGGTGCTGGTCCTGGAGCGTCCTCTGGACCGGAATCTGATTCTGATTCTGAGCTTGGTTCTTTCTTGGATTGGACTTCTTGGTGGAGCTGTTCTTGAAATTGTTCTTGGACTTGGGCTTGGTCTTGGACTTGGTCTGGAGCTTGGCCTTAGACGTGGTCTTGGGCTTGGTCTTGGTCGTCTTCTTCGCTGCTGCTGCTATCTACTGAAGATAGTTCTGAGTCCTCAGCTGGTGTTGCAGCTGGGGGTACTGGCGCTTGACTTTGGGGTCCTGAGGAGGATGCTACCGATCCTCTAGTGAAGTGACTTCTGGTATCTCTAGGAAGCGAAATAGTTGCTAGCTAGGGTGAGCTGGTCTCGCCAGGAGTCTACTCAAGGCCTTCTTAGAAACAGGGAGGTGTACTAGTACTGCAGGGTCAAGGTAGGCGAAGAGTGATCAGTCCTCTGCCGAGATCAAAGGTATACTTGAATCTAGGTCAAAAAATGTAACCTACTCCCAAGTATCAGGAGAATCCCAAAGGGACTCGGAAGATACTATTAGGATAGGGGGAGAAGCGTCGATGGATAGGTCTTCAATAGACAAGATAAAAGGTATGGAACTAATAGATTGACCGTTCAACTTGTAGTATTAAAGATGATAGTCCTGTGAGGCTTGAGAGTCTGAATCCTTAAGGCATTGCAGGCTCTTTAAATACAAAAGATTCTAGCTAGGAAAACTAAACAAAAGTGCAAACATCCTGTCCAACAACATGCTAACAGAGGGGGCATAACAAGGTAATCATATTCTGAAAACAGAGGTTTAAAAGCGACAGGATAGAGCTAACAAAACAATTAATGGAATCCAAACAGGAAGGAACAAGAGATCGCTACTACTATATAAATCCAGTAGGTATAGCAGGAGGATAGCGATACCCAAATGGGTAGAAGCAAGGAGGGGTAGTGATAAGCGAAACAATGAAAGAATAACCAGTTAGGAAGTTATAACCAAGTAGGAAGGGACAACCAAAATGTAGCCCTTATCAGGTATAAACTCAAATAAGTAATAACTAACATCAAGTCAGTAGTAATAGTAGAACCATAATAGGATTCCGTTACTGTCAAGCTCAGGTGAGATGCGGACATAGTCAGGTTTCTGAAGTGTCCAGGCAGAGAAAGTCTCGCCAAGGGACCAAGGGAGTCTGAAAAGTATAGATTCATTGTAGGTATCGAACCAGTAGGATATAATTAGGGTGCTGGGGCCTTATAGGTTGTAGAGAAGTTGCCATGTTGCATCGATTTCATCATAGCCTTTCCAATAGATCAAGAACTGTCTCCCTCTGCGATAGATTCGATCTTTGATTATCTTTTCGATTTCCCATTGCACTTGTCCACTGGCATCGATTGTGACAGGCTCTTTGAGTATGGGTTCTGGTGTTCCTGGGAAGGCGTAGGGGTTGGGTCTTGGTAAATGCGAAGATGGCTGCGATAGATCCGGTGGGTGGATTCCTGCCATCACTGGAGGGAGTATGAGTTTGTAGTTGTTATGTCTATCAGGTCCTTTGCTCACTGAGAAGGATCCAAACCATGGTCCAAATTTTTGTTTTGGTTAAATCCGTGGTTTCATTCGTACTAAGTACAGGAAAATCCTTGTATTCACCCTGTGGTATGGCCTTTAAACTCCAATAACATAAGAAACTTCACCTCCCTCATAAAATAACAAATAACAATAGAAACACTATCATCAACATCAAGTCATCAGCCCTATGGCGAAATTTCAAAAATCAGGACCTCAGGTCCGCGTCTCTCGTGAACGGAAAAATTCCCAACCTAACTGGAAAGTTCAACCTATTCTGCGTTACAAAGGAAACAACACCCTTCATCAAGGCTTTCCCATTATCCCCTCTTTCCCATAGGGCTGAGCCCAGGCTTATGTCAAACATCCCCTGATCTACCCCCTCCTTTGGCCGAGCCATGCCAGGGCAAAGAATAATCATGTGTTCGAAGGTTTGAACTGACTGTAGATATAGGACACAAGTCGGATCCTGGTCCTGGCTGGACCAGCTTGCCTGCCCTCTTAGATAGCTCTTTTTCAATCTCATCTGGTGTATCCTACCGGCCTGGAATTTCGGAAGTGTCATGAAAGTGCAGCAATCGCAGTATAGAGGTCAATATATATAGAACTCTGGGTATGCCTCCTATACCCATCTCTTATGTACCTCTTTCCTAACCCACTCCCTGGCCTCGATATATGCCTTTGCGGCGTCCTCTCGTACCATCGCGAGACTGTTTGCCTTTACCAGAAAGGGCCTTGACTGATATATCCCAGCAGCTGTAGCCCCTATTTCATCAATCGGGAGGCGGACCTGGACCAAGGTGGTAGAAGTTGGGTGTCAAACCTTTGTGTGTAGACCACCACTTCTGTCGAAAGCCTTCCTCGTATTCGTGGGGTATCTGAAGCTGTCCGGGAGTGGGAAGCCCCCAGGCAGGATTGGAGTTGCAATGTTATTCCTTGGAATGGCAGATGTTATGCGGACTGCTGCCATTAGGGACGCTTGTAGCAGATAGAGTCGGACTGGAGCTAAACACGCCTCTGCCGACAAAGCCGTCAGGTTGGTAGAGAAGAAGGCGTTGGTTATCCATCTGAGGACTCGATTCCAAAACGTCGGCATCTTATTCATCATATTAATGCTTGGGGTGAGGATTTCCGCCCTGTATAGTATGAATGGCAATAGGATGCCCTTGGCCAATCTTCTCGCACCGTAGGGCAAAAGTCCTTTTCCCGGCATCGATAATCTCTAAATTCGAAATAAAGCGGCCTGTGTAAGTGCCAGCAATTTCGTAAAATGTGTCATTGTGTCTTCGTTATCACCTAGCCAAAAACCTAGCCACTTTACCACTCTCCCGGCTGGCTGTATAACGTGAGTTTGAAATCGTATTGGACACTCGGAGACCTCTTGCCTCACTCTCGGCGTTCTCCAGTGCAACAGCTCTTTCTTGGCCATACTGAAGGAAAGGTCCAGATTATCTGCTCGACTGTTGATTCTTTCCACCTCCCCCTTCGCAAACGGGAATTTCGGTACCATGAATTGGACGCAACCGTAATCTGGAAATCGTCCACATATGAAGTAGAAAAGCTCTCTTCTGGGTTTTCTGCCATGTGTAGACCACGAACATATATCACAAAGAGGAGAGGGGACAGGGGGGAGCCTTGCGGGATCCCTCGATTGATTTTATATTCCATTCATGAGCTGCCCAGATAAGCCAGTGTAACTTTTCGGAAAGCAACGAAATTCCGTATCTAATTGGTTATGTATGTTGGAACCTACTGGTTTCTTTTGAGGATCCCGAAGAGCTTCTAATAGTTAATATTGTTAAAACCCCCTTTCACATCCAGGAAGACCCTTGAGACCTTCTTTCTGGCGAATTGAGTCTCCGTGACCCAGTGTTTCAGTTATAAGACCGCATCTACTCTCAAACTCTGTAGCAGGCTTCCAGTCTGATTGATGCAATACATGTCCCTTTTAAAAGCAATTGTCATAAGGCGTCGATTGACTATTCATTCTGCAATCCTAGAGAAAGCCTACATTAGAGCAATAACCCTGAAACTCGAACATTCTCGATAGTGACTCTTTCCCGGCTTTGGCAGAATTATGCCTATTGACCCTTTTAGGCATTGGGGGTGAATCCCCTATCTTAGCAGGTCGTCCACTAACAAGGCCAGTACGTTTTCGTTAAGCCGACTTATATTTTTCCAAACCCCATTTGGGACCTGATCTAGCCCATGGGCTGACTTATTGCTACACTTCCGCTAGGCCTCCCATACCTCAACCGGTGTGACCCTATCTGCCGAACGAAGTTGCCTACGGAAGGGGGGTGTCGACAATATCGGGTCCTGATTTTTGCGGGAAAAAGTAGCTCAAGATAATTGCCGCAGTTTCCTCTGGTGTATTACTATCTTTACAAGGTACTCTGTTTGGGATCCATTACTTGGTGACCTGATGTGCCGTCCACAAGTCATTCTTCTTTGCTGAGGCTAAGAACTCATCAGAGTATTTCCGCTTCGCTACCATAATTGCAGTCCGGTATGCTCTCCTCGACTCCATCTTTTCTTTCACCCCGCTCCCGTCACGTCTAACCTGCTGGGCAGCAGAGGTATAAACCCTTCTCATCTCGGTGATGTCTGGCGTCCAGCACCCATTTGACCACCTCGTCAGTCTCTTCATTGGGGCCCAGCCTTTTACCATCTGTATCAACCTCGACAAGTTCTCCACGAAGGTCTTAACGGCCGTAGCTGGGTCATTCAGATTTTTGTATTCATGATCGACATAATCTTTTAGGGAAGATTCTATCCAGGAGGTGGGGACCCCTTTCTGATCTCTCCCTTTGATCTGGTCCTAGTCTGGAGAAGGTGTCGCCAGGTATAAGTTCTTCGAGTCCAGTTCTGTGAGTATGACTATGTGATCTGATCGTGTCTGTTAGTATAGGTCCCTCAATCTCGATACCCGCGCTAATAATGCTGAATTGGCTAGCATGTAATCGATGACCGAGGGTCGATGTAACATAGGATGGTCCGGGCATCTTGTGTAGACCCCGAGTGTATTCATGATCATGAAACCTCTCTACCCTGCTAGCCGCATATAGTACTCACCCCGCCTTTGTTCCCCGGATTCCAAAGTCCAAAGCGGTTTAGTAAAGGTCATGTGTACATCCAAATCTCCGACTACAAGTGTCAGTTCGTTCGTTTCGATAAACCGTTGCTCTGGTGGTACCATATGTCCTCTATCGTTCCTGTTGTAAGTATTTATCAAGCCACAGGAATGACAGTCGCCTAATAAAGGTCCCTCCTTTTCAAAAATTCTCAAGTACAAATTAACAAAATCCTTTGAAACCACTACAAAGGAAACACTAATCAGAGACCTCAGTACCACTTAGGTACACACCCGTACCTTGAGTGAGGGTAAAAAAACACACTTGTAACCTGGGGCCCTTAGGGGTTGTCCTTAATACAGTGGGGGGTGTTGTACACATACAAAGGAAACAATAAACCCTCTGACAATATGAAATGAAGAAAGAAACACACTATTGCTCCCTCGGCAATTGTGTTGTACAATATTTATTCTCCATCTGCACTTTTCATTTGAATGCGCTGTTCCCGACATAGTGGCCCAATGGCCTAATTTATTGGGGGGGTGACACCTTCCTCGCCTAGTGGTACGACCCGGGAATCCATTCTTGAGTCACAGTTCTCTTTTGCCATCTCTTTCACCCTTATCCTCTCCGGGCAAGCCGGGTCTCGAGCCGAATGTTGGCCCTCGCAGGCGCCACATTTGGCGGGTGTCATCATGCAACAAGCCGGGATTGCCTTCCGTGACCCTCTGCAGGCCGGTTCGTGGCATCGATGTTCTGGTTCGGTGTGCTGTTGCGAGCAAATCGGGCACACGGGCAGACTCTTCTAGCAGCCTGCCTGGGGGTAGTCGTACTTCCAGCAGAGGTGGCATTGTATAGTTACCGATGGCTGCCACATCACTGACGACTGTTTGTACGTGCCCATAAAGAGTACTGATGGTGTAACTTTTTCTACTGCGTTTTCCGGAACCTGGATTATGATCGAAGTCGCTCTCTTTTCATCAGAAGCGGCCTAGTCTGGTTTCAGATACTTTGCCGCCACTATATCGATCTTATGGGTTGCCTTGAAAGCCTCTTTAACAGCCTTCTCCAAACCCTCATTGTCTCTTGGGATCGCCACAAGGGACACACCATGCACGATATCATAGATATCTGTAGACGCTCTTCTAAAAAGCAGGAACTGTGGACCCCTATCGTCATTCGTCTCGTTCAGTGCTACCGTCAGCTTGTCTAAGTACCAGGTATATTGTCCCAAGTCTGTCCCAGCTGGGGCAGTCCAGCTAACTGTTCCGTTTGTCCTATTTGAGAACACCTGTAAATTCGTTGGTGCCTTATACTCATATTTTGACAGGACTGTAGCGATAACAACAGAGGTCTTCCCTTCATAATGGGCCGGGTTGTTAAGGTTCGACTATCTATATCGCGCAACCGGCAACGATATATGATTCAGTCTATCAAGATACTTGCTCACTACTATTGCGACTACTCCCAGTCCAATAGTTTTCCTGAGCACTTGATAGAAGAATCTGACAGTCAACTTTAACTAGAGGTCGCTAGAGGGAGAGCGTAATGAAGGTTTGATTTGAT
>QFET01013538.1:0-13976 GCA_003316355.1 Tuber calosporum
AATCTTGAGCCTTCCTAGACAATCTCCGTCTACGATTTGATTTCTTGAGCCTAGCCTGACTCGCTTGACCTTAGAATCGGCTACCCTTAACACATTAGTACTCTCAGGCCACAGCTTATGGTGTCTTGATAGCCAAACCTATGGTTCCTGTTGCCGAACGCCAGTAGTGAGAATAGAATGTAATGTAGTAAACTACAGGTATAGGAAAGAAATTAGCGGGTTGCATGAAGAGTTCAAGCTACAGCCTAATTTTTTCTTCTTTTTTTTTTCCTACATTTTGGTTTCTTTTTCTCTATTTAATTTCATATATTGCTTATTAAGTTACAAGAACTCGCATGTATTGTGGGATATGGGGTAAAGAAAATGTTGAATCCAAAAACAACAAACAAAGGTAAGAACAACTAGAAATTAGCTAAAAGTGTGTTGCGCAAGACACATCACGACATACGGTTAACCAATACAGGTAATCGAAACTTGCTCAGACTCTAAGTGCCTACCTGCAACCAGAAAAGAAAAATTCACCTTCCATAGACTTGAATAAACAAAAGTAATTGAAAACACTAGCTAGAGAAGTGCAGCTGGAGAGAAAGAAAACAAGGAGGGGGGCTACAGAAGAGGCTGGACCAGAGGGGAAAATCATGGCAGAATGGGAGTGTCCTCCAGGGGCAGGCATGAGCACAGTGAAGGTGGTACCAGTCACAAGGAGAGAGTGACCAAGGGCAAGAATCAGGCAGACAGAAGACTTTACAGGGGCCTCAGGTCCAATATCAGTAATACCCAGAAGGGGGTGTGCACGTTTTAGGGAGCGTTGAGGGACAGTGGAGGATAGCATGGCTGAAGGTCTCATCCTGTTCCCCACAGTGGGGGCAGAGGGTAGGTAGGCTGACCGAATACCAGGATGGGTGGGCCGCGAGATACTTGTTATGGGAACGCATCCGTTAAACATGCCAGCAATGCACTTCACAAGGCCGATGAAAGAAGCGGGCAACAACTACCTGGTAAAATCATGGTAGACTGTAGTGGAGGTTGTACCATGTCTGTCTTCAAGGAGAGGATCATGAGCCTTGTAATGTTAGACAAGATAGGCCGAGCTCATAGCCTCACTTGACAGTAGAGGAGGAGGAAAGGAGAGGAATTCAATACTTGTCAGTTGGGCATCGGAGTGCGAGCCGAAGAGTGGGAGCACCTGATTAACTAAAGCTTCAATCTGAAAGTGAGTGCGTACTATGACGAGGGCAGCGGCTCTACGCCAATTCAAAGGCATGATGTAGGATTGAATCCGCCAGCTAAGGTGGCAAAAAGAATTGGTTGCGCAAAAGTGAAAGAGGGAGGAGAAGTCGCGTGGGAGATGCGCAGCAGCAGGGCTGGCGGAGAGAGAAAAGAACACCACATACATGGCAGCTACACGGTAGTGATATCGATCCAGGTAGGCCATGGGTGGTTGACAATCCTCCACTGCTAGAATAGGGGTAGGTGTAAACTGGAAGCACTTAGTAATCCAGTGCTGAGCGGAGTGCCAAAAGACCTCCATGATCGTCAACAGAGAGCGAGAGGGTCCAAGAGTCAAGCCCCATAGAACAGGATGGGGAGCAGATGGGATACTTGCAGCTTGTGGCAAAGGTGAGGGGAGATTCCAGCCCCCAGAGGGTAGAGATGCTGAATGGTATAACCAGCACCCGGGGCAAAGGAGAGATGGCAGGAGATTTGAGCTTCCCTAGAGAGGGAGGGGGTGAACGAGAAGCCAAGCCATTGGACCTGTGACTGACTGGGAATAAGTAAGGAATAAAAGGCAATTGGAGAAGTATCAAAATCGTCACGCAGAAGCGGAGTTCTCTAGTGTATTACCACAGTCTTAAGCACTGTGAAGGAAACACTATGTCTAATAGCTCTGCACTTTAGCCGAGTATAAATAAACTGTATTGAGCAAATATTTCCATGGTCAGAAGGAGAGGCAGCAGTAATGGTGAAATCATCAACTTAGGAAAGAATAAGCGCCCTAGGACTGAAAAGTGCCAGGAAGACTCTTAAATAAGAAATTATAAAGGAGACACTGGGGACCCTTGTGTGGTGGCCACAGAACCAGGGGAAAAAGTCCGCAGAGAACCCAGAAATACCAAGGAGCTGGTGCGCCCACTGAGAAAAGCCCTGACCCAGGCCACCTGGTAGAGATGGACCCTTTTACGCTTCAGAGACTGGTTCTAGAGAGTAGAATCTATGTTATCACGACCCCCCTTGAGGTCAAGAAACAGTGCAGAGACCTCGAAGCATGTATATTGCAAAGAGCGGATGGTTTGAACCTAGGAGGCACAGACGTTGAGGGAGGAAAGGCTAGGAATGGTGGCATAGTTGTTAGGGCTTAGGAGACAAACAGCCCTGTGATAATTTCGAGGTGGAAGGCAATCACCCTTTCCAAGATCTTGCAGTGGGCCATGAGGAGGACAATCATAGGAAGGAGGACGGGAAATCCTAGGAGTCCTTGTGGGGCTTATCAAAGATGACTCCATGTTCCCTCATAAGGGATATGGGGTGGAAGCCAAACTGCAGGAGAATAGCAACGAGTGAAGTGAGGATACAGGGGTTGATTGCATGCTCCATTTTCCAGACAGAGTAGGGAACCATATCAGGGCCAGGCGCGGAGGAGTAGGACGAGCGAGTGAGCTTGGTTGCCTCTTCCTCACGGGTGAGGTGGGGGCAGTCCCAGTAAGAGGGTTTGATAGAGAGGAGGCAACTGGGAATGAGGGGAACCATGGGGTTGAGTGGCCTAGAGCCAGCCTTTTTGTTGTCAGGTTAGTTCTGGGAGTAGTAGCCAGGAGGAAGTCAGAGCTGTGCACCTTCCTCGAGGCCTTGATAGCTTGGAAGTACATGCATTTGGGGAGGCAGGCTTCAACCAGGGTAGAAGGCAAACAATCAAGGCGCCTGGCCAATCTATAAGGATAGTGAAACTTCTTGTACAGTATAGATAGCAAGGGGGACCAGTATGGCTTGGCTTGGAGAGAGGGGCGGGACACATGTGTGTGTTGGCGTAAAAGGGAGGATAGGGGTAAGGAAAGTCGTTCTAACCAGATAGTGAAAAAGGAGGACATATGGAGGGAGGGGGGAGTGAGGACGGAAAAGGGGCTGAGCTGCTCCTCCTGACAAGGCAACTTGGTTAAAGCACAGTTAGGGGCCTGGGACGATGGGACCACTAAAGGATGAGCTAAAGTATCGGAGATGGGTTCATGGTCAAAACCAGTTTTAGTCAGGGGGGTGTCTATAAACTGAAAGTATGGGGCAACACTAGGGGAAACAAAAGTCAAATCAAGTACACAGAGGCGTGCAGGCCCACCAAAGAGGATGCGGGTGAAGACACCAGGTGTGTTCAGAAGTGACATGCAAAGGTCAGAGGCCAAATCAGAATAGGGGGAAGAGGATACTAACTCCTGATAAGAAAACTCGCGCAAGTAGTTTGCTGCTGGAAAATACATATTGAAATCACCCCGGGTTAGGATAGGAAAGTCCACAAAGGAATATGTAACTGAGGGGAGGACTGTACGAAGAGGGTAAGAAGTGGAAATCGAGGTACTGTAGGAGTTAAGAAAACGAAAGCGGGACAAGGAAATCCCAAAAGTAATTGAACATTGTAAGAAATCCAAGGCCATGACATCACAGCTGTGAAATAAGACAGGAAGGGAGATGCAGGACTTTAACAAAGCAGCAGATACTTAAAAAGCAACCATAGGGGAGCCAGAGGAAAGGCAAGGAGGACGAAAGCAAGTAAACTCACAGAATGCAGGATGACAACTCCTATACACAGGGGGATCCCATACTAAAACTACAGAGGGGGAAGAGACAGACCCACAAAGGAATTAAATTAGTAAAGAAAGACATTCCAGCTCCCTAGGCGGTTGTGTTTGACGAAGGAAAGAAGTGAGTGCAGCGCGGGGGATGGGGAGCTTGAACGGATATAAGATATTGGATGGTAGAGGCCAGACTATGATGAAAGGGGGAAGTAGGGCGGGAGCCTCTGAGGGGGTGAGGCCACCATGCCTTGATGAGATATTCTTGGGCTGGGAAGAAGCACGCAAGGGTAGGGAAAGGTTGAGCTGGTGGCTAGATAGGAAGGATCTGTAGGTGATGCCAGGAGGTGAGGTCTCATTTCCAATGGAGGGATCAAGGGATGTAGTGGCAGGTGGAGCAGTAGCTCCCTTGGAAACAGAGGTAGAGGGGGGTCCCTAGCGGGTAACATCATCACCAGCAAGCTGCATGGTATCTGGTGGGTCAGGGGACATAGGGCAAACTAGGGAAATTAGGTTGGGGCGTGGTGGGAGAATAGGGCGGTAATGGCCTTCACGATGCCTAGCAGAGTGATCACCGTCACAGTTAGAACATGTACTGCCACAGGAGACGCACCAGTTAAGGACGGGTTTAATGTTGCCTGCCACGGGGTAGGTAAGGTTGGAGCAGCGGTATTCTGCTCTGTTCTGGTGAAGCAAATACAAGTGGCACAGGGTGTGATCAACCTTGCACCTGGGTTTAACTTGGCCAAACTTCCCGTAGTTGAAGCACTGAGTGAAGGAGTTGAAGGACAATGCCCACTCAGACCTAGGTTTTTGACAGAAGTGAGAGATTGAGGGGACCAAGTGGTTGAGATTTGTAGAGTCAGCTGAAATGATCAGTGAGGTAGAGAACTTGCCCATCCTGGAGTCCTTATCAGGGTGCAGGAACTGAGCATGGAGCATAGAAACACTGGTTGAGTTTCTGATAGAGGTGGAAAGGGTGGCGAAGAGGTCATTATCATAATCCGGAAGGTAGCCCCAAGGAACGGACTAAATGGTTACTGAAGTGACATTATGGGCATGGCCAAAAGCAAGCCCATGTCTTGCCCCAACTGGGAAATCTTGGTGAAGGCGAAGGGAGTGGGCGTCAAAGTAATGGGCATACGGGTGGGCAGGGACCGTGAGGTTAATGCCATGAAGACAAACAGTGCTACGATCATTAACCTTAGCCATGAAGGAGTCGGGGAAGTAACAATTACCCTCAGCCAGATCTGTGGCTGCCAGGTCAGGCTGCAGGGCTGGGAAAATCAGACCATCTGCTCTAACCTCAGGTGGAGAACAAGGATCATAAAAACAAGGTCACGATGAAGGCAGAGGAGGGAGAGTCCTTTCTTTGATAACAAGAGGGGGGGGGTGCACCCTGCGCAACCTAGGCTGCAGAGGGACCAGCAGAAGCCGCAGTACTTTTACCTTGTACCTTTCATCCTCCAGCCCTGCGGAATACAAGCTTTTGGGGACTAATAGCAAGCCTTTCTGACAACTGGGCACGGGAGGGGTCAAAGCAGTGGATGACAAGGGGGGATTAGAGGAGGAGGAGGAGACAACAGGTAAAGGAGGTGCGGTGGTAGCGTGAGCCGGGGGGTGTGGGCAGAAGGCAGGATGACCAGGAGGTCTAGGACAGCCATACACCATTGATGCAGCAGGAGGACCAGGAAGTGCGTGAAAGGTGGCCTTGGATGAGTATCGCTATGTGACAAGTCCCGCATTGAGGAGTAAAGAGAAGCTAGATCTGCGGGGAGGGTGGCTATACCCTGTACAGCAGATGGAGGAGGCAAAGGAAAATCGCAAACCCGGGTGGTAAACACATTCAACCTAACATTACCTGTAACTACGCTATGCTGTGCGGCGCAGGCCAGGTGTAGGTGGACTGTTCCAGCCATGGAAAAGTCATAGTGGTCATGAGTAGGAAGAGGTGGGAACTGGCCCTCACGCCAACTAATGGCATAGAGGGTCACACCAAGGAGGGAGGAAATAGATGCAAAGTAAAGGTGGAGGCCTGGGGGTGGGGAGTCCTCACAGGAAGAAGCATGAGATGACTGCCCAAAGGGAGGGTGAGAGGGCTTCATGGCCTCAACTTAGGGACACCAAGACTACAGGTGGGCAGGCAGGAGGGGTCCATGCAGGTAACTAACTACCTTAACAAATGTGTTGAAAATTTAGGGTCAGGCAAATATGGGAAGCAGACTGTGGCCTAGCTTCAGGCTACCTAGTGGTCCTTATATAGGTACTCTTCTATCAACCAAGACCCTGGAAACTCATACATACGAGTCACACATCCTTTATGACTCATAGCAAGTCATAATATGAAATCCGTCAGCTGACTTTCCTGAGTTCACTGCGCAATGTACCAAAACCAATCATAACTCACTAAACAAATCAAGTGCCGCAAAGTGGTCAACTGTGCGCAACCCATCCCTCATCCCATGAGTCATGTGCAAAAACTGCTTATATCATATAACTCATAAATGTGCGTTAGGTACACAATCAACCAATCACTATATAACAATCATTGCACTAGTGAGCCTTATGTAAAACCCCATCACTCTTACTGAGTCATAGTCTGAAATATCAAACTCTAGTGACACATAACCATGAGTCATGTGAGGACCGGCTTGCTTAGTCGCCAATTGTGAGATAATCTTGTCTCTCACACAAGTCTGAGTGCCCTCAGGCTTAATACCCTATCCAGCTCATGCTTTGTTGAAACCGGGGCAAATCGTTTTTCATCCTGAGAAATTGGTCTTCAGCTTGATGATATCTACTGCGGACTTCGTCCAGATGTTGTTTGCTGGTCTGCGAGTTTCCTTGTATTCATTAATCATAGTTTTGGTAAGTGTATAGGTACCTCCTTTGGGCCTCAATTAGCGCTTCAGCATTGCCAACAAGTTCTCGTTACACCTGCTTCACTTATTCCAGACTTTCGATAGATGCGCCAGTATTGGTTTCTAAAATGTCGCCCTCCTCTCCCCTAAACTTTGTCATCACAGTTGATTTCCTCTTTCTAATACATGCATTGTTTTCTTTCAGTAAAGCTATATTTCAATTACGCCTAGGGTAATACCCAAAATCTATTTTGTCGTATCAATGTGCATGGCCATTGTTCTTGAAGTTATGGATACAGGACGTTTCCTTGTCTGGTTGTTGTTGTTTATGTATTTTTGGCTCTTTAGGGAATCAATTCCATCGTTCTTCATTGCGTATATGAATATTGCCATAATTTTCCCTGTAGGCAGTCTCTGACAGGGCATTGATCTCCCCCAGTTTCGGTCTTTCTTTCAGAGTTGCATAAAGGGAGCCTGTAGGTGTAGTAGCTCTTGAACTATCACCTGATCAATTGCTGGGTAACAAGAGGATCGGTTCTTTGACAAGTGCCTCCATGGGTTGATTTTGAAAGCAATCCGCAGTAGGTATCCTTGTGTGCTGCTGCTGAAACATTAACTGGCGATGTTGCCACAAATGAAGTCTTTGGCAGGGTACCAAGTTTTGTTGTATTCACGGCTGTAGACGGTCCACTTCTGTCTGTCTAGTAATCGTCCTGTGTTTAGACGTGAGTAGATAATATATTCCAGTTGATATTCGCTCTCTTCTACTATCTCAGTCGAAGGGTTAGGTAATAGTTACTGACTAGGAAACTTGTTGTCTTGGTATGGTTCTTGCTGGGAGATGTGGAAGGTATTGTGGATCCTCATTAGCCTAGATATAGCCAAATTAAAGGCTGTTGACCTGCCACCATTGCCAACATTTTGAATCGTCTGATTTTCTTATTGTCCAGTTTCCTACATGGTCTGGTGGTCAGCATATTTTTTAGTAGCAGCCTGAGCATGTCTCTGGACTTGAGGTTTGGATCAGGTTTCCCGTGATGATAGTAGTTTACCTTTAGTCCTAATTGTCCACAGACAATCTCTTGAGGTTGTACTTCATACAACTAACTCATTTCTTACTAGTTGGTCATTTCCTTTAGTATCATGTGGCCAATTACGTAATGCTCTAGGTTATGTCTGTAAGTGGCATGAATGATTGTGGTCTTAATTCTTTCTTGTCTTCCATTATGGTTCGTGAATTATGCAACTAGTTTGAGTTCAGACCAATTGTCCTCCTGATATTTGACATAGGCGCTCAGGTATTGCTCTAATATGCCCTTTGTTCTTTCATTTTGGCCAGACATTTGAGGATTAAAGACTGTACTAAGTGGTTATTTGATACCCTAGGCCTTCCCGGTTTCAATCCATAAATCTGATGTAAATAGGGATCCGTGATCTGTGATGATATCTTGTGATATCCGATGAAGTCTCAATATTTCCACCAAGAATATTGTGCTAAAGTCTTTGGGATTCATATCTTTGCTACAAGGTATAAAATGACTCATCTTATTTAGGCAGGCTATGACCACCAAGATGGTATCATAAATTCCTGATTCCAGAAGGTTGGTGATGAAGTTCATTGCTATTAAGTTCCATGGTTGGTGTTGTACTTCATTTGGCTGTAGTAGACCATATAGTGCTTCTCGTACACTTTTGTCCTTTGACTGATATCCCAATTCTGACGTATCATTTGATATCTTGCCGTATCCTCGCCAGTGGAATATTCTCATCGGTGGGTGCATACTCTTCTCGTCCTCCTGATGGCCAGCGGTTGCTGCATCGTGCTGTTGCCAAAAAAATTGTTTTCCTATTTTGTTTTCGTCATTTGGTACCCAAATCTTGCCTTAAACCAAAGGTATCCATCTTTCTATAGGCATGCTCATAGGGCTACTTCATTCATCTCCTTGTCTCCTCTTTCTAGTGAATTGTGGATTTCTTTATCTGCTTGTCCTCCTTGCTTCCTTCGCAAATCCCTAAGTCTTCTTGTGCAAATTTGACTACGACCATTGCTTCAAACTATTGTTTTACTGATAATAGAATTCTCTTGTTTATATTGGATGCTGTCACCCACTTTTCCAGTAATGTTTTGTGCCCTTCTCTGAAGATTAGCTGTTTTCCTTCTTTCATTCCCAGGAAGATATTGTATCTTGATATTGTACTATCTGATTGTTTCGCTCCAGTGGATATCTTAGTCATTGAGTTCCTATCTCGTGGTGAAGGGATCCAAATTATTATAGTTTCTTAGAATAAGTAATCGGCGTCTGGGGCCTTTTAAATAGGGTCTCTATTTCGTGAGAGCTTGGACAATCACAGGCAGTCTCTTTTCATAAAAGTCATAATTGCACTCTGCTGGCGAAATCGTTTCTAACCTGTAGGTTACTGGTTGGCAGTTTCCCTCTACTCCTGTCTGGCATACTATGCCTGTATTTACGAATTGTGATGAATCAGCTTTGATCATAGTTTCTCAGCTTGGAACATAATGTACCAGGAGTGGTGCCAAGGTAGGATATCTAGAGATTTCATCAAATGCCTCTTGCTGTCTTTTCGTCAAATCCCAATTGGCTTCCCCTTCACTAGGTTCATATATGAGTTTAGTAATATAGCTACACCCTGCTATGAGCTGACGGTAGACACGGAAGAACTCCACAAAGTATTTTACACCATATTTGATTCAGGAGTCTTCCATTCCTATATTACCTTAGTTTTGACACGATTAAGACTGACTCCATCTTTGTTAATAATAGATTCCGAGTAGTCTGTTCATTCCTTGTAAAATTCATATTTGGAAGGCTTGAGGATGAGTCCTTTTTGTCTCAGTACTTCAATAATCATTTGCGCATGGGTCCAATGTTGTTCCCTGATTTCATAATATTTTAAGATATAGTGTCGGTAGAGCATACAACATATGTACAGGTATTGACACATGATGCAGTTGACCCATCGTTGTAATTCTACTGGCGCATTCATAAGTCTGAACGGCATAACAGTCTATTCGTATATGCTATATAGGCATTACGTATATCCAGTTTTGTGAAGACCTTGGCAGCCATGAGGTTATCCTGGGTTTCTCCAACCAGAGGGGACGAGTATCGGTGGTGTTTTGTGACTTTAAAGACTCCTCTTTAGTGTACACATAGGTTGAGTTTCCCAACCTCCTGTTTCACAAAAGGGATCAGGTATCTCCCCCATGCATAGCCGTCTCTAATCCAGCCTCAGTTTTTGTTGACACAGATATATTCTCACAGTGCTTCCAACTCCTTATCCCCCAAATGGTATTGATTCCTTCCTGTAATGTTTATTCTTTTCTGTGGTTGATTTGCAGCTCGACCTTTGGTCAGTGCGTGGTCAGCCAAGTTTCTTCTTCTTCTTTGAAGATTTCCTGGTAGTGGTGATATTAACTTAGAACCTGATAATATGCTTACTCTTTGTCTTGCACTTTCGTTGCCTATATGGCTAACTCTGTAATGATGTGGATCTCTTTAATCCTGTGGGGCTTGTTTGCCTTATGATCTCATTTAACAATTGCAGTTACTTTACCTGCGTGGTACAACTTGTGTAAAGATAAAACGGAGATCTCGTTTATCTCAATTCTTTAGTGCATGGGTTTGTCCTACTTCCAAACCATGCTTTGCCCTGCATTATTTGAACTAATTGCGCCAATTTCCTGCATAGTCCTAGACAAACATTTTGTTTATATTATGTGTATTGGCACAATCTTATAGCATCAGTAAGAAAATACAATACAGTATTAATAGTATACCATGTGTACGCTTGTGTGAGGACTATTGTAGTATGAAGGTAGATTGGTAGTAGTTCTTGTCCTAATTAACTTAAACAAAGTAGGTGGCAACCAGCTATTTATACAGGGGCGTATCCTCCTTGTACTCAGTAACAAAATAGGGAAAACATTGTAAGAACATAAGTGTGAACATGTTTGACCCTGAAAAACTACCAAGGAAATCCTAATAAAATATGCATCATCTGAAGTGGTATGCGCGAAATAAGGGGAAAGATAACACCTGCTACATGACTGGTAAAAGGTCACTATACATGGAAAGATAACCGAGAAATCCCGCACATAACATTAGAAATATAGGCATTAATTCTCAAACATTATCATGAAATATAACTGATAATATGATATACCCTAGCTGTAGTAATGTCTGTAGTTTGCCTGAGTAAACTAGAAATACACAAGCAGAGATATGAACAATATTACCATAGGAAATATACATATGAAACGAATTGAAAAATTTCAACACCTTTCACCTATCAACTATACTATACAGTCCCCCAGCCCAACTGTTTATACATCTTTTCCTACAATTTCCAGTGTTTAAATTCTTCAATTCCTTTCATATATATATTTGCTACAATAATATTGTTTGTCAATGCTTGTTAATTTCTAGTTTACTCTGGAAAACTACGGAGTTTGCTACTGCTCGAGTCGATCATATTTTCAGTGATATTACATAATAATGATTGATGATTAATATATACATTTCTTATTTTATGTGCGGGACTTCTCTATTAACTTTCTATGTATAGTGACCATTTACTGGTCAATTAGCATGTGTTATCTTTCCCTATATTTCGCGCACACCACTTCAGTTTACGCATATTTTATTGGGATTTACTTGGTAGTTTTACAGGTTCAACATCTTTACACTTATATTTATTACAATATGATTTTTTTATTTTGTTACTGGGTACATGGAGGATACGCATCTGTATAAATAGCTGGTTACCCCATACTTCTTTTGGACACACTCTGCGCCGTCTATTTTCCTCCCGCTTGAAATTCTTGCCCTTTTCAGCCGTACAAATTGCGGCTTTTTGTGTGACAATAGCCACGACACACCAAATCTTGCCCCTCGCTTGAGCTTCACTCTTCAGCGACACAGTCCCACTTCCTGTATAACAGTGATGACCATAGCTTCCCCTGCCCCCTCCAGGTCAGCCTCGCGCACCCAGCACCGCACAGCCGGCTACTCAGCCCACTCCTCTGATGCCAGCACCCCTGGACCACTCCCTGACCACTTGATTGCAACCGAGAACTTCCTGGACCCGATAGTCACACAGTTTAGCCTCTCCCTGAAATCTTTCCCCACGTTTGATAACTACCTCCTCAACAACCTTTCTGATGGGTAGGCAACCATCATCCCACTCCTGTCCACCACCCTCTAAGGAATCTAGGAAGTAGTTAGCCGACTTGCCAGACTGTCTACGCGCGTGGATGAGATCTCCACGGCTATCTCAACCCCCGCCCCACCCCGTACTTCTGCCCCCCTTGGGATTGCAGTCTTGGAGGCTAAAGTCAGGGACCACTCTCTTCGCATGACGGCAGGAGACATAGCCAGACTAACCCCTCCTCCACGCCTGGTCTCCCCTCGTACAGCTCCGGCTCGTCCTAGGTCTCTCCCTAACCCTATACCCCAACCTGCACAAGAGGCAAATCAAGGCCCTGACCCCGACCTCCACGGCGATGAGAGAGTTGAAAAACTGTGGTACTGCAACCCTACCACATATGCCAGCCGCCACCCACGCTGCTGGCAAGCCCAAGAGTTCAGGGCAGGCAAATACCCTCCCCTAACTGAGTTTCGCTCACCACCCTCATCCTCCAACACCCGACTCAAACACACTGGAACCGGTATTGGTTGCTATTGCTAAGTCTGACAAGGCTAACGGAAACTAGCAGGGCTAGTAAGGGGTTAGTTTGTTTTGTTATTGGTTCCAAGTATCGTTTGATACTTAGTTTGTTTTGTTATTGGTTTCAAGTATTGTTTGATACTTACTTTGTTTTATGTTGGGTTTCATGTATCAGGCTGATACCCAATATGTTTTATGTTTTGTTTCATGTATCGGGATGATACATATTTTGTTTGCAGTACAGTTTAGGTGCCTGAGGTATTTGTTTGATTGGATGACTTTACAAGCGGAGCTTGGTTATGTCCGTTGATCAGAAATCAAATAGAATATGATGGAAAGCTTTGCAAAAGTGAGATCATGTATTTAAAGACTGCCCCTCTGGAGCTTAGACAGAGCAGACTTCGACAGACAGAGTTTTCAATATACTTGGTTGAGCAGGTACTTCTTTTCAGTTCGCACGAAACCACAGCAAGTAAGTCTAGTACTTAGTAAAGCTGGCGATATAGTAATCGACAGCTGTTAAACAACTTATCGAGATCTCAGGTAGTACTACACACTTAAAATTCGCACAGTTTGGGATCTGAGTCACTATTGTTATACATTACCAAGACGCAACCCTCTTAGTGCCTGATACACCCAGAGAGGCGTTACACACACCCAGTCCTGTCCAGCCAACAAGTCCTCTGCTGCTGTTGCAGCAGGACCATCCTCTGCACCAGATACCAAAGGCAAAGGGAAGAAGCCCGCCACGCCGGAACAAGACGCAGTGTCTAACGACAGCAGCCCTCAGTCTCGAGGTCCAGCACTGTTGCCCTACGCTGAGCGCAAATTCTACGCCCAGACATCTCACCCATATCACATGCAGATGCTGACCGATTGGCAACCACCGCCTCTGACCTTGAGGCCACCGTCCTAAGGCTGGCCAACTGTCCTTTCCCCCTGTCCTTTTCTGCACATGTCCATCGCTAAGCATCTCTCACCCTCCTGGGCACTGACCCACCCACACCCTCCACTGCTTACTCACCCTACTATGAAGCCATTACTAACCGTCTTAACTAAGCTTGTCTAGTAGGAAACAAACCCTACCCTCCTTTCCCCCGTGCCCCAAACGAGGTCCCATTGGCTATCCACAGCTTACCTACAGCCTACCTTCCGGAGGACCTGGCTGACCTCTCCCCTGCCCTATCTAAGTCAGTTCGCAATGCAACTGACGTCCTTATCTCCTCTGTACCCTGTCTCCCAACCGACCCTGACATTCAATCAACAAAGACCACTACATCTGTAGTAGTCACAGTGGCCCATGACGAGGTCATCAGACCTGGCTCCACCATCTGCCTCTTCTCGAGTCCGCTCAAAGTCGCAAAGGCCCACTCCACAGGGAAGTGTATACAATGCCGGAAGTGTTGGCTTTATGGCTACCCCTCCTCTATGTGCAAAGCCTATACCCCCACCTGTCCCCTGTGTGCTCTAGCACATATACAAGCGGACCACCGCTGCACTAAACCCAGATGCCCCAAGGGCGGGAACACTAAGTCCGTTGCTGGATGATGTCCCTGCTCCCCCCTTAGGTCCTCTAGTTGTGCAGGAACCCATCCTGCCTCAGACAGTTCCTGCCCATCCCGCCCCCTCCCACCCACTGATGATAAGGCCC
>QFET01013545.1:0-14600 GCA_003316355.1 Tuber calosporum
AGATTAACGTTTCGTTTTTGCCATAGCTAGCGCTGCATGCAGGTTCCTGTACGTTAACAAAGAATATATGAATTAAATAAAAAAAAAAAAAAATGGACAATTATCCGACCTTACCTATTATATAAGGCCAATAGCTATCTCCAGGAATTTGACACCATCCCAGGGCTTCTTAGATTCTGCATACCAATTGGAATTTAGTAGATATTTGTTCCCACTGTAGTGATGCAGGTGGTATACTTTGTGTTCCACTTTCCACACAGGTACTTCCTAGACTATGATGCCTGTTGGTTTGGCATTGGCTCACATAAGGAATATATTATCAATGTTCTCAATAAACTACTCCACTGTTGAACTGTATTTGACCTTTTGCCAGTGTCGATAGATTGTAGCATCCATCTTGACTGTATAGTTGTGTATGGGAGAATCCGATTCTAAGACTACAAATTGTCCTTACTATCTTGGTTCGCACATGTTGGTTCTTCCAGACTAATTGGTGAAACGATGTTCTCAAACAGGCAATCTGTCGCCCACATTACTGGGTTTCTAGATTGTTTTACCTCTTAGTAACATCATAGGATTCCCTAACCTGACTATCTTAACTGACTGGGGAGCCTCAATGTGCAATATATGGTGTCAGTTTATCACATAATCAGCGAAAGGTACTAGGGTGTTCCAGACTCTGCTAGCTATGACATTAACCATTTTTGGTTATATACTGCCTGGAATAGCGATTGCTTCTTCATATTAGATTCTGCGACATTCTTATATACTGCAAGTTTTGGAAGCACATAGGACTAGGTGTTCTGGCCCTTGTTCCAGATATTTGTCAAAGATGGTTTAAGATTTCTGATCTCTTGTTCTATATAGTCATTTCTCTCTTCATGTCCTACAACTGCCTTGATGCGTTCAATACCCCAGGACTTCGTCCTTTATGTCCAAAACAGCATTGTAAAGCGTGGATAAACATCTCTGATGAAGGAAGAGGAAACCGCATATGTGGTGCAGATAAGGTAGCCTAGGAGGGGGAGGTTCTTCCCTGGTTGACAGATAGAACATGTAGTAATAAACTTAGTTTATCCAACCACATTATTGACGATTATTACAACGAAATGATATTTGTTATTGCCAGACTGGTTCAATAGTCCCCCAAAGTCGATTGCCTAGAAGCTGTGTATTGAAGGAGGAACAGCCAATGTTCTACCTCTCCTGCAGCAAGCTAGTTGCTTTCCTTATTCCTTGGTTATAAATTGCATGTGCAAATATAATCTTGTACGTGCTTCCCCATCTCCTGCCAGAATTTGTATTCTATTCTATTGTAGAGGTTTCTATCTGTGTTGTGTTGCCATCTGTTGTGAATTTAACTAATTACCATCTCCCCTTAGGGTATTCTTTTCTTTGCTAGTATCTTAGGCCTGATATGGCAATTCTAACAACCTCTGGTTATAGGACAAATCAGTTGATCGGTGATTTCATAAAGGGATAGCCTCCTACCTGTCCCTTTGTTACTAGCAACTGCAGGCTGCTGGTAATGGTCGTCATTCTAGAAGGTTTCCACACTCACTCTGATGCACTAGTTCCTCATTTCAGCCACCGCTGTTGCTCTGTCCTGTTCATCCTCTTGAGACTCTAGCAGTGATACTTGCTCCACTTTAACATTATAGATGTCATAAATTGTCCACTAGTAGTAAGTAAGGAGAGGTGGTTGGATGACTCACGAATGCAGCAGTTAGCAGAGTGCCACATAAGAGTACAAATGTCATTTAGGTTCGAGTACTTGATAATGTTAAGAATATTTATCCTAATCACCAAGCTTTACTACTGACATTCAACCAATTGCTACAGTGAAAACTCTTTCAACTGCACTCAGGTCTAACATAGGAGGTGGTTGTTTATCCGCCTTCTCCTTACATAGGAGTCGGATGTTCACTTTACAAATGGCCACTACTTACGCTAGGACTATGTTGTCCTATAGTTTCTCGCCCTTGATGATAGTGCAATTCTGATCATAGTATGAACTCCTGTGAATTGTCGAGTTTTTGCTTTTATTGTTGTTCATTTTTTAGGTAATTTTCAGCCTCCAATAGTTTTCCTCTCTAATAGAATAACACAGGTTAGGGAATGAAAGTACTTCATCAACAGGAAGCGGTTTAAAGCAAGATATGTTTGAGGATATGGAAGTTATTTTGTGAGGGTTGTAGTCTTCTTCCTAGAGGGTATCTTAAGCTTAGTTTGGTATTCAGTCAAATTGCTTACAAAGAGACAAAAGAGTGTCAGCTAAATAATTTCCCTTATAGAGTTTCATATATAAAAGTTTCATGTTGTCAGATATGAGTACCCCATTTCAGCGGCATGCATGAGGGCATCTAGCTGTCATGAGCTTCACTTATGGTTGTGGTCCGTTATAATACTCAATGCATGCCTTACAAGAATATGTTCAAACAATATTAAAGTGACAATAATTAGAGGTGCCTTCGTGTCTCTAGTGCTTTAGTTCATCTGTAAGTGAGTGAGTTTCCTACGGTGCAATGGTGCAGGTCTCCCTGTTTCAAATGTGTCTTGATGTCCTATCAGATCCTCTACCTATTACTGAGATGTATTAGTAATAAGCTATATCTTATAGGTAGTTGTCATTGATTGGTCTCATGACCGGATTCCTTTTGGCAATTTCATTCATATTCATGCTACATTGTTAATGACTTGTTCTCCTTACAAACTCCTTATCTCCCATAAGGTGAATCCAGGGTCCTGTGATAATGGCAATATGTGGTAGGAAATTTCAAAGGTAGTTTAGCCATCCTAGCATCCACAGTATTCACTTATTTATATTTTGAGTTTTCTACTTCGCAATCCTACTAATCATCTCTGATGATTCTGTTAGTCCCTTATCATTGATCTGGTAGTCTAATACCTGGAATTCTGTTGCAAAGATATACAACTTCTCATGTTTTGTAAAGTACTCCACTTTAGGTACGTGCACAAGACAACTTTAATGTGTTTCAAGTAGTCAGACTCCGACTCAGATAATAAGAGTATATTGTCATATAGAGCCTTACAAACTCTCCTAGATTTTGTGCAGGTACATAACAGATGATACTTATTGATTTTCCTGGTACATTCAGCTCTGCTTGAAACATCACTTGGCTGAAGAAATCTCTCCTTGATGTGTTGAAAATGTTATATTTAACATATTCAAGGTGAACCCTAGTTTTAGAAGTAGGCATCCCTTAGATCAATCCTGCATCAGTAACAAACCCTTCCTAAGGCATTGAATCATATCCAATAGTTCAGGATAGGTTTATTGTAGTTTTGAGTTTTGCCATTCCTCAAAATTAGGTCCTTTAAGCATCTAGTCCATCTATCAGCCTTTCCTTTACCTTACACAAATATAATTCTCGCCTTTGGAACTTCGGCTACTTTAGTTTCTACTTCTACCTGTTCCTGGGCCAGCTATGCTTTGAGTGCAATATCATAATACTCTGATCGCGAGAATGTTAGCATCGTCTTTACAGACCATAGATCATTCAATTTCATTGCCTGGTTGTGGATATTTGAAGAGGGTAACTATTCTGGTATAACATCTCGTAATATCTCCCAGTCTTCTTCCATTATCTCTTCAATGCTCGTCACAGATGTTCAAAATCTGGCACATATTAGTGTCTAGTTGACCAACATGTTATTAGTAGGAAAGTTAATTATCCCCTTCAGATACATGACTCATCCTTTATTTTCTCAATAGGTATTGCATTCTGATCAAGGCCTCATACTTGGCTTAGTTTCCCACTATCATTATTTTACTTTTACTCTTCATGGTCCCAATCTCAATGATAACTTTGCATGCTTCAAGGGAGTCTGATCATAACCCTTGATACCCATAT
This sequence comes from Tuber calosporum, assembly GCA_003316355.1. Lineage (NCBI taxonomy): Eukaryota > Fungi > Ascomycota > Pezizomycetes > Pezizales > Tuberaceae > Tuber > Tuber calosporum. Next base: position 3,876 of record QFET01013545.1, read on the forward strand.
TAATCGTAGTTGGAGTTTCCATTTAAGTACATAGTAGCAGATGTGTTGTAGCAAAGGTAGTGCTCTCAGGTTTGTATCTATGTTACAGGTTCAAACTTGGGAGTCAATGGTTTGCCATTTATCATTATTATTCCTTGCAATCTGCTGTGACCTTGGTCAATTTTGCATAGTGTATTCTCTGCTAATGTATTGGTCTAATTTCCAGGGCATTTATGTATACCTTATCTTCCCTGATCTCTTCTGCCTCTCAATTCGATGATATTTCCCCTTTGGTGATTATTTCTGTGCTGTGCTCAGTTGGGCTAGGACTATGGTTTTGCACATATCCTTTGCCAATTCTGGTATTGCTTTCCTCCTTTTCCATAAGGCTTAAGTTTTGTTTGATTCCTTTTTCTTCCTTTGTAGCTTGTAGTCTTTCTAGGGGTTATCCTTCTTGTATAGATCATTCTGCATATTTATTCTATAGCCTCCTATGTAGTGCAGTATAGCAACTACTCATTCCAGGTAGGCTATCTTAGATAATATTGTTTTGCTACTGTCATACCGTTTTTCGACCTTACACAATAGTATACTATATAATCATAGAAAAATCCTTTCAAAATCAACTCATATTATGAGTTGTTGCCTTTAATGTAACTTTGCTTGAGATATTATGAGGTTAGTAGCCATAGTTGTAATTGTCTGAGCTTTACTGTTCTTGACTTAGTCTATTTTGTAATAGTTTGTAAAGGTCCTGAATCCGTTATGATGATTAGAATTATTCTCTTAACCAATCAATACACCGATTTGTGGTCTGGTCTTAGCCATAGTTCTCTACCACCTGGAAACCTCCTTCCGGAGCTTTGACCTCTGTGTTCTGAATTCAATAGTTTCCTGCCATGTCAGTCTTGGAGTTGGCTGTATGTAAGGATATGCATATATTGTAAGACAGGTACATGCAATCTAACCTGTGGCCTACACTCTTCTCCTTCAGCCCTGAACCAGTATTTATAGGTACCTTAATTTAAAGCTTTGTAGTAGTTGTATATTATAGGTCCTTAGCTACTAGGACAATCATAGCTCCTGGATTCAATATATCATCAGCATTGGTAGAGCAAACAAACCCACGAGGCTGCCTGAGGGGCTCGGCTCATTCTTGGTGCAACTGGGCCAATGTTTGACATTGAATCCTTTAACAGTGGCGCTAATATCTCTCACTAAGCATATTAGTTGCTTTGCTAGCTCTGGTGAAGCTTTGGCTAGGACTTGATTTGCTTATTTTCCTGCTGGCTATCGCCCTACTGATCCATGTCAGAAGCAGTATGCTGGTGATAATTCGCCTTTATTGATCTCTGTGGGTTTCTCCTAAATAAGCTGCTGTCAGAGAATATGCTTACGAGACCTGGTCTAAAGTCTCTCACTTATATATGACGACCTTGTCTTGAGCCTGAGGTTGCCTACCCTATCCCTGCTCTTGACCTAAGAGTTGTTGGGTTTCAAAATTTGTTACTCTTCAAGGAGCATATTAGACACCAATTACTTAGGCCTATTATTCACGTATAATAATACTTAACTGAGATCTGAAACTCACCTGATTTCAAGTGTATACTAGTACAAGAGATCTCGCAAGGTTGTTAAATAGCCATCGACCACTATATTACCATCTTACATGAGTCCTAAACCTACCTGCTGTAGCTTTTCATGCTAACAGGAAACAATTAACTCCACATTCAACAATGTTGAAAATTGTATCAGTTGAAGTCTGCTTCCTCCAGGTCCTAAAGGATATCACTCTTTAAATATACTTGCTCACTTCTCCAAAGCCTTCCAAATAAAGCAAACAATAAGCTGCTTAACAATCCATTAAATCACTAAATAAAACATTTCTTCTATTAACAAATACTTAAAATCTATCATAAAACATATTAGGTATTAACCAGATACATCAAACTCACTTTATTACAAAAAAGCATTTTCCTAATACTTTAAACCAATTATCAAACCATATAGGTGTTGTTTGATCCTTGCAACCAATCACAAACAAACCTAGTATCAAACGATACTTGAGGCCAATCGTAAAAAAACTAACACTTTCAGCACAGCCACTTTCTGTTAGCCTAGTTACCCCTAACTATAATAACTAATTCTAGTTACAACATTGAGGATGAATAAAGCTATACACAGTCGAGGAGGCATGCAAACAAGGCTATTTCAGTGTTCGTGACTATAACAGGCACTAGCCCGTGTGAATGGTTATAAAATAGAGCCTAAGGGGATGCCTGCCATCACATAGTGTCTAAGGGAGACCTGCTGAGAGGCGAAGACAAGGGGAGTACAATAGAATAGTTTATAGAGCGAAGGGGAACTATAGGATCGCTGTTCAACATTGTGAATTCACTGTCTAGGCATCTGTTTGAAGTCAGATGTCTCCTGCTAGCCAAGAGACAACTCTTATATACATGAAATCTTTCCTGCAAGAGCTGAGGCTATGGAAACCTGTAGCCACTATCATTAGGTGTGTGGGTACAGCTACCATAATCCTGTGGCACTGCTAGAGTCCTGGAAAACCTAAGGCTTTTCCACAACAATGCGTCTATCCTACTGCCAGTATAAATAACCTGTTCCTCCCTTTGGAATTCCTGGGCCACAATCGAGATGATCCTCTAAAGCATAGAGTAATCAGGGCTCTGGAATATAGAGATTCCGGTAGTGAAATCCAATACAAAAGAAATCATTCCAAATGAATCTAATTTGACCAAGGAAAGGCTAACGAGAGTAGTAATAGAGGTACCGGAACAAGTACACATGTTCATTCCCCAAATCTAATAAAACCTATCTTTTGCTAAGGCCATAGGCCTCATCGCCGCTCTCTCAAGGCTTGAGCATAGAATCATAATCAGTGTTTTGGTAGCTATCATCGGAGCCTGCAGAATTGTATTCCTCATCGTTATAGGACAGCCAGATATCATTGGGTACTATGGTTCTAGGGCAAGGTATTGTAGACACTTCCATAGACTCTCAAGAGGTCCTGACATAGTGGCAGATGATATTAGATATGGGTTCTGTGCTGTAGTGTTCTTTCCAGTATTGCGCTATGATTTCCATTCATATCTCCAGGTTCTCCATAGGAGCTGAAGAGTCATCAGTCCTTTCATAGCCTTTCCAGTGTACCAGGAACTCGACTCGGGTGTTCAGTAGACGATAATCAAGTGTCGCCTCAGCTTCCCATTTTTCTGTATTGTAGATAAGTATAGGGGCCAGCCTATCCATCCTCCTGGATACAAATCTATTGTGATTATTCTCATAGTATTACATGAGGCATGAGATGTGAAAATATGGCTTCTGGCGCTCTAATCTCGGAGCTAATTGAGGACTATAGTTATCGCTACTAGAGTCCTACTCTAGGACTTTTAAGGGGTACAAACCAGTGAGGCTCTAACTTCTTGAATCGTTCAGGGGCGTAGGTATATACTTGTCCTCTAACAAGAACTCTTGTAACAATGTTAAATGATCTTTGATAGGGTTCCTCTTTTTGTCTGCTTGCACAGTCTGCTGGAATGTGGCATGCTCTCTGGCCATATGAACTTCCATCATGGTGGCTTCATGAGCATTTAAGAAGTCATCCACTAGCGGCACTTTTGTGGAGGATATCAGGTCAGAATTGAAAAACTTCCAAGGGCTCTATACAGTGCTTGGTGAGGAAATATGCCTAAGGTTTCCTAGGGGGCGCCATTCATGGCTGCTGCTATCGCTGGGAGGGTATTGGACTAGTTGTTTTGTCTAGTTTTGAGAAATTCCTCATCATCTCTTTCAGGTTTCGAATCTTGCACTCTACCTGGCAAGTTTGTTTGGTGGTGGTATTGAGTTGTCATCCAGACCTATATTCCCATTGACTTCATCATCTGAGACCAAAGCTTAGAGGTTATGCCGGAGTCTTGGTCCTGTACTATGCATTGGGGATGTCTATGAAGATCAAATATCGTCTTCTGTAGCTTGCTGAATTCGTTTTATAAGGGAGCAGAGACCTGTTGTAGTATAGGATGAGTGTAGGAGGTAAAGAGATCAATAATAACATTATAGTTCTATAGTTGTTTGATTTTTTGAAGGGGCCAGCGCCATCGATGGCAAGGGATTAATAGGATTCATTAGGTGGAGGCAGGGCCCAAGATCTACCTGACGGAAGTATGATGAGTTCCCTATTGATTTAGCATTGATCACAAAAGTTGCAGTAGGCTATAAACTTCTGTTGCATCTGAGGCCTCCAGAAGAAACAAGGGTTGTACTTGTAGGACTTATTGGGCTGAGAAATGTCCTAGGCCTTCTTGAACTGTTTTAAGGATGAAACACTGGAGGGATACTGCCAATTCTAAGGATCCCATAGGAATATAGATGTTAGGATAGCCGTTCGTATTGTCAGTATTCAGGAGGCCATCCTGGATTGAATAGTTTAGCTTGTCAGTAGTCTCCAGGACTTACCGGAAAAGGGGGTCATTCTGGAGGGCTTTAAGGACAGCAGGGTGGAATTTTCCCATGAGGGTTGAGTGGAGGGTACCAATGAAGGTCTAGGCCTTATAAGTTTCTATAGAATTACCGACGCCTTCAGGAAAACTATAGAGGGGTCTAGAAGCTGACGAAGCTAGTTTAGCAGGTGGTGGGGAGGCTGGAGTTAACATATCTGCAAGTCTAATGTATTTGTTTCATGGAGAGGGTAGGGACATAGAGCGATCGTTTGTGGGAGGGGGGCTACTGTAGATTGGGGTATCTGATGTTGCTTTAGCTTTCTTTGCTTGCTTTCGCCTTTCTATGTCCTTTGGGCAATAACTATTGGTTTCTCTGCTGTGTCTGTGTGTAAGGCACTGGTGATCATAGCAGGCCATCCAAAAGAGTAGTGAAAGTCTTCGTTCCTCCCTAGTCTGGTGCAGGTTCAAGGTAACTTTGTCTCCGAAAGAGTTGCCTGCCTAGATGCTGCCATAGTTGCTGCTAGGGCTATTCTTGCACTTTTGGGAGTAAGTGACTGCATTGGCTGCTATCTCGTTGCTTGCTAGGTAGTCTGGAGAGGAGTGATAGATAGATTCGCGAGTAGTGAGGGATGAGGAGTAGTGTGGTTCTTCAATGGTTTCCATTCGGCTGTCGGAATCTAGGCTATAGTATGAGGGAGAAGAGGACTTGGTTTGAATATGATTGGAGTTGTGGTTCTGGGGATCTGACTTTTTGGAGGTGGAGTTCAGTAGTATTATATCTTCTAACGCTGGATCCGTTTTATGATCTCTGGATAGGTAGTCTGCCAGAAATCTTGAAGCTACAGGCATGTATTCTATTTTAAAATCAAAGCAGCAAAGATGCATTATCCTTCTATGCTGCCGGTCACTGAGATTTTTCTGGGTCATGATCTTGCTAAAACTCTCATGGTCCGAGAGTATAGTGAACTTTGTGAGGGACAACAGGTGGGCGAAGGCTTGTTCAGCCTCAACTATTGAAACTGCTTCCTGTTGGTGAGTGGGGTAGTTACTCTGAGAGGCTGACGGTTTCCTGGAATAGAATGCTGCCAGTCTGGCTGTATATCTGGTTGGTCCTTGGCCTATCCAAGTGCCACTACCGCTAGGTGATGAAACGATGAATAGCCCGATCGGTTCTGGGTTGGTATATGCAATACGCTTAAGAACAGGATCATCTTTCGCAGCATTTTTCACTACTTGAATGGCTGCTTCCGGGAAATATGTCCAGATCCATACAGCATCGCCGGTAAGTTCTGTAAGTGGTGCAGAAATGATAGCGACATCTGGTAGGAACTGGGAGATATAATTAACCATCCCACTAAAGTGCAGAAGTTCCTTTCTGTTCTAAGGTTTTGTCCAATCCTCAACACTTCTGATCTTCTCTTATGCTGAGTGAATACCTTTATCATCCAAAAGGTGATCTAGGATATTAAGCTTTTGTGCAAAGAAAATACTCTTCTTTGGTTCGAAATATAGCAGTACTTTTTCCAGTTTCTTTCAAATAGTGCTGATATTCTTGATATCGTCTTGACATATTTCGCTATTTTCACAATATCATCTATGTATACCCATACAAACACTATTAACCCTTCTGATAGTTTATGTTCTATGACTCTCATGAAAGTTCCTGGTGCATTTGTATCTCCTTGTAGCATGACTAGGCACGGAAAGCCTCCAGGGGTGTCTTGATAGTGTTATACCTCTCATCCTCATGCTCAACGATTGTCTGAAAGTAGGCATCGTGGAGGTGTATCTTGCTTCAGAATTTGGATCTGGCTACATTGTTGAGTATGAATTGGTGATTAGAGATTGGGGCTTCATTCTTCTTAGTATTCTTATTGCTGTACCAAAGGTCCACTAGTGGTCTTATCTTGCCATCAGGTTTGCCTAGGATAAACATGCTGGCGCCTCCTACAGTGTGTGATCTATAAAGTATCCTAGGCCTGATTTTGTTTTTTATCCATACCTTGAATTTAGGTATCAATTTTTTCGGGGTCTTGAAGGTTGGTATATTGACATAAAGGTCAGTGTCCTTCATCATGATCTGGTGGTTAAAGAGTACTAATTGTAGTATGGTTTCAAGTATTTCTGGGACAAAATTCAGAGGGAACATATTGTGGAAATCAGGTATATCTTAAGGTTTGGCCATCGCTGAGCGAGGCTGGGCCCTGTTCCCAATGCAGTTTATTTCGACTTTGTGATCAGGGAAGTAGAGCGTATTTATCAGGCAGTCCAAGACGGCTACAATGGGTAGGATGTTATACATACTGAATAGGATATAATAATCTGATACTGGAGTGAGCTTATGTGTACCTTAGATACCTTCAGGCTTCCAATTTCGATATCTGTGATGCAGGTGTGATAGCAGCTAGATCTGGATCCTTTGATAGCTATTTTGAGTATTATAGGCGTCTTGTAATTAGTATAAGGGATATTGTTTATGTCAAGCGAGCGATTGCTGATTAGGGTAGCGCCAATGGTTGCAGTATCTGCTTTGACCCTGGTGTTACGATCTTATACTGTCAGCTGGCTTGCAACAGGTAACTACTACTCTGTAGGTTGGATGAAGATAACAGGACCGTCCTTATAGTACGGTAGCGGGCATGGCAAAATCTCAGCCACCAAGGTAGGAGTACTATTTCAACCTGTAGTACTAGGCGAAGATCCACTATTGTTCTTAGGCCTATCGCTACATTGTATTGATAGCCAAAACCCTATGGTTCCAATCGCATAACACCAATAGAGGAGTGGGAGGGTAAAGAGGAAAAGTAATTGTATAGGAAAGAACTTAGATGGTTGCGTGAAGAGTCCTAACTACCGGGAGGTTTTTTCTTGATTCAATTTTTCTTTTTTTTTTTTTTTTTTTTTTTATTCATGGTATATTCTTTGTTTGAGGTACAAAGCTCGCATGGATCGCTAGATATGGCGTGGAAAAACCTTACCTCCCTGCCCCCGGGATCAAAACCTGTCCTTCCAAGACCCTCTGGTATGGTCCTAAATGCAGATCCCTACTGGCAAACAAACAAATGCCTAGCTGAAACAACAAGGTGAAAGGAAGAAGAAGATAAGCAGAAAAGCATAGGGAAAACCCTTGATGTAGACTCTTGCAAAAAATAAAACAAAATATAACTATAAACGAAAATTGATTCCAACACTCAAAGAGATACAGGATTAGGAGTCACCTATAACCAGATGCGATTGGTAGTGCCAGCTATTACTTCGAACACAACTACTATTATCAACAGCCAAGGAGACAGTGCAATACCAGGACAGAGTGTAACTGGGAGGGCTTGGGACCGGGATAAAAGTCGCGGTAGCAGGGGTATGGTGCCAGGCACCACAGTGTGAGGGGGAGCAGTAGTGTGCAAGCCCATCCGGCTGACGGGAGAGGGGAGGGAGGGTGAGGCAATCATCCGAAACAGCAGTCTAGGCAGACCATGGCCACAGCTTTCCTCAATTGTAGAACGAGCACCGCCAACTGAGTGAGAGACATTAGAGCTACTAACCGTGATTGTTTCTCGCTAAAGCTGTTACCCAGTTGGAGCCATATTGGCAAGGGGTCCGGTACTGACGGGGCCCTCTGTATGAGTGATGAGAGCTGTTGCTGACCGTGCAAATGCTAAGCGAGGCCAAGCAAAAGTGGGGTATGAGAGGGAGAGGTGACATGGTGAGATGAAACCGACAAGAACCCCTATCTGAGGGTATCCCCAAGAACGGGGGACGAGAAGAGGAGGTGCCCTCAACAGCCTAGGCAGAATAGCAACCAAAGTGGATGGAGGAGGGAAGGAGGATAGTTGGTGATGAAACTTATGGTGTAGAGATTCCAATCGCCGGGGGTGTGGTGGAGACGGAGGATGTCCTACCTACAGGCCGCTTTTTTTTTTTTTTCTTTTTTTTTTTTTTTATATCAGAAATTCATCGTTAAGGTGCAAGAACTTGCGTGCAGCGCTAGCTATGGCCTAAACAAAACCTTAATCCCAAAAACTAAAAACAAAGGAAACCACCAGTACATAAAAGCTCCAACTGGGCAGGCAACTGTCCATCTACTATGTGCGGTAAACTCAAGTAAGGGAAAACCAGCGAAGGAAACATACAGAGACGAGCCTTCATGTAATGGAAAAACCAGGGTTCTAAGAACATGTGGAAGAAAAAAGAGGGCGGGTAGGAGACCCTATGGGTGTGGGGGCGACCAGTGGAGGCGGGGAAGATGGAGGGGACAGCAGCAGGTCATGGGGGGAGTCAACCTGTGTCTCGCGTAGATAGGCAAATGAGGTTGAGGAGGAGTTGTATGGATGACCAGATGGGGTCAGTCGGGCCTATTCCCATGACTGCTTTGAGGTGGCGCCTGCTGGCATCGGCGGTGGCCGAGCAGGAGAGTATGGCGTGGTGGAAGTCTTCATCATAGTCCCAGCATAGTGGCCAGAGGGTGGGCTCCCCCTCAGAGACCCATGAGGTGTGAAAGGTCAGGTAGCTCTTGAGTGCACGGATCAGATCAATGCGGCCCGCAATGAACTTACCCAGATCCATGAAAGGATGTGAGGACAGTGACGGCTTATAGGGGTAGTTGGATGGGGGAGGATAGGCTTCTGGCCAGTCATTGATAAGGGTCTGGTGGGCCCGCCACCTAAGGCCAGAGTAGGTGGCGCGCTTAGCAGGTAGCGGGGGGGGAGGAGGATTAAGGTGTACGGGATCTGCACATGTATGGGGGCGAAGGCCAGGGATCCCATGATAGGTATGATAAGGTGGGCCATCGCATCCACCGGGAGGTATGTGTGGACAGGAGGTGAGGGAGGAGTGGTTCTCCAATGGAGAGGATTCTCATTGTGTTGGAAGCCTCTAGTGAGGTGGCGCCATGAGTCTGGGGTGCGGGATTGGAGGAGATAGGGAAAGTCCGGAGGTAGCCGTCCTTCGCCAGGGTTGATTGTTGAGGGGGCGCACACCAGTCTGAGTGCAGCCAGCATACGCCGGCGGGCACAAAGAAGGGCAACAGGGGGGAGGCAGCTCTGCAGGGTGAGGACAGAGAGTCTGGTCAAGCGGAAGCAATTGGTAACCCACCTCTGGATCTGTTGCCCGAAGACGTCCATATGCCATAGCATAGAGCTGTTGTGTATAAAAAGGTCTGCCCCATAGGTGTGGATGTGGAGGAGGAGGGCCACAGCGAGGCAGTGGTACAGGTGGGGGGAGAGGCCAGCCCCTGGAGGGGAAAGCCTGTGGACAGTGGCAAAGGCGCCTTGTGAGAGGGCATGGCGCTTGGAGAAATGAGTGGAGGTGGAAAGGCACGGGGTGAGCCAGTAGCCAAGCCACCTGAGAGAGCTGGCAGGATGAAAGACCTCCCTATCCAGGTGTATAGGGATAATGCAAGGAGAGCCCCGCTAATTTTTAGTGCGCCAGTGGATAAGCTCTTTCTTGGGATCAGAACGAGGAACATTGCGCGCCGCCGCGCATCGCGTGATCATAGAAATGGCCGCTTGCTGCAGCTGAATATTGCTGAGGTAGGAAGAAGAGGATACAGTTAATGCAAAATCATCAATGTAGGAAAGAATAAGGCCTCTAGAAAGGGAAAAATGAAGTGAAGAAACATTAATAACAAAAAGCAAAGGAGAAACAGGAGACCCCTTGAGGGATGCCACCGGAAACGGAGGGGAAAATCACAAGTGTGCCCTGGAAGCGAAGACGGCAGGTGCGGCTGGCAAGGAAAGACCTGACCCAGGAGATAAGGTAGTGGTTGACGCCTTTTTTCCTGAGCGCAGTGGAAAGAAAATTGCGATCCAGGTTATCAATACCCCCTTTGATGTCAAGGAAGAGGGTGGAGACGCGGTGGGCCGGGCGATGCAGGGTACGAATTGTGTGGGCAAGGGTGGTGACGGCATCAAAGGAGGATAGACCCGGCAGGTAGCCAAACCGGTTGGGACAAAGCAACCAACAGGCCCTGGTAATGAGGGTGAGGTGGGAGGCAACAATTCTCTCCTGAACCTTGGAGATTGTTTCAAGAAGGAAGATGACCCTGAAGGAGGCTAGGGTGTCATAGGACGGCTTGCCGGGTTCGTCCAGGACCACGCCAGTGGCCTTAATGAGGGAGGGAGGGTGGAAACTAGGGAGGAGAATATGGGAGAGGAGTGAAAACCAGCAGGGACGGGGAGGTGCGGTGGACCACTTTCCATACCCCATAGGGGACAGTGTCCCGACCTGATACTGCGGAGGAGGAGGAGGCTATAGTGGGGCAGAGATCTAATCTCAGGACAGCTCGGGG
>QFET01013556.1:0-10754 GCA_003316355.1 Tuber calosporum
CTGCTCCTTAGCGATGCGTTTCTTGAATCACCTTTCGGTCGGTGATATAAACGGATGGTAGTAATAAGAATAAAGTATGAATTGAACTAATAGTAAAAGTATAACATAGGAAGTGACTTAGGTGGTTGCGTGAAGAGCTAGCTATCTGTGTCCGTGACCCTCCTTATATAGGCGCTCTTCCCACAACCCTAACCCTGGTGACTTTACCATGAGTCACCTCTTTACTATGACTGCCGTGTGAGTCATAGTATAACAAACATCCTATGACTCACAATTTGAGTCATAGTATACAATCCCCATAATATCCAATTCCCATAAAAGGTCATGTGCGCTAAACGCGTCACATGCGTGAAACCCCTGACTGATACTTGTAGTCAGGTGCGAAAGTCATAACATCATATGACCTCACAATCGTGAGTCATGAAATCATAAAACATAAATCAAATCAAACATTCATAATCATAAATGATCTCACAAATCGTGAGTCATGTAAAACGTTCCATATTGCTAAGTCACGATTTGTGACAACAGTCTACCGATATATCGCCAGCTTTAGCATAACCGATGATGCCCCTAATGCCCTGGAATACTATAGAGTCTATTGACGAGAAAAAGCAGTCGATAAATTCACAATATTTGAAGCTTCCCAAGGAGACCACACAGATGCTGGACTCAAATAGAAATTGGAGGCCTACCTGCTTCCTTCTACATCCACAGATACCATCAATGAACAGTGGCTACAAGTCAAGCAAAGTACCTGTGGAAAAACAGCATAGATTACCAATACTGTAATCAGACTTGAAACCTTGACAGACAGTCTCCCCTATGGAACAATTTTGGACTATTCAGGAAAGCAGAGACTCTTAGATGCCATGGATATCAAGCTCAAGGGAGAGGTGAAACCACAAATCACTTCACACACCTATTTGGACCAACTAGTGGAGATAGCCGAAAAGCGAGACGCAATTGGCCACTCTACAGGGGGCTATAGAAATCATCAAGGAAATGCAACCTCTAATGCAGTTTCCCAAGAAGAACCCAAGCACCCCAAGAATAACACCCAGCGAAATCAACCAATGTTCTCTAAGAATACCTCTCAGCATCCAAGAGTATCCCAGGCTGAGACGGATCGGTGCAGAAGAGACAATGACTGTTATTACTGTGGAAAATATGCACACTACTCTGATAACTGCTTTGAGAAGAAGAAGCACAGGAGCAGCGAGCAGCAGGGAAATGGAGGCTTTGGCAGATCCAGGAGACCCTAAAATGTCAGGAGAACATACCACACCTACGAGGATCATCCTAATGCAAAGGAATCAGTCACAGTTACCACAAACCATGCAGGACTTAGTGGAACTCAATCTTAAGCCCTCGAAGCATACATCACAGTCAATGGCAACAAAGGAAAGGTATTATTCGATACAAGAAATACAGGAGACATCTTGATATCAGGAAAGTTTTTCACTGCCCACCATATCCCTACCAGGACCTCGAGACTCATATCAACCTGAAGATGACAGTTAAAGCATCACACATAGCAATCAACTATGTGGCACAGCCTATCATACAGATTGACAAGGAAAGCGGCGATATATCTGAATCCCTAGTCTTTTCTCTGGACAACAATGATATCTTCCTAGAAATGCCTTACCTTACTGCACACCATGGTGTAATAGATTGCGTAAAATCTATTATCACCTTCCCTGATAAAGGAATCACCTTCACCCTTAAGAAAGCTATACATGCATAATTTTCAGCCATGAATTTCGCAGATGCCACTGACTTCATTTCCGAATTTCCTACAGTATTCCCAGGCAAGAAAACTGTGGAATTACTACCCTTGAGAGATGTCAACCACTATATCCTGCTGAAAGATACAATTTCGGACCATAATCTGAGATTCTTCACATTCCCGGACAAGATCATGCCAGCATACAGAGCTCTAATTATGTACTAGAAAGCAAAAGGAATCATTTACCTAAGTGAGTCACACAACCCAGTCAACATATTCCTAAAGCTGTAACCCAATAGTTAAATTAGACTGATTGCAGCTCTTGTTCCCTGGAATGAAATTACTATCAAGGACCATGGAGCGATTCCCAACCAAGCCATGATACTCAGTACTGTTGCCAGAGCAAACTTCAGATCCACCATAGACCTTGCCAATTGGTACTTCCAAATTCGAGTCCTCCCCAGTGAAGAGAAATACAAGACTATCAAGACACCATTTGGATCCTTTGAATACACAGTTATGCTGGAAGGAGATGACAACGCACCTATTACTGCTACGAGAGTTATAGAGTTTGTCCTAGATGGATTTATTGGAAATTTCGTTAGGGTATACATGGATGACATTGCCATATACTCTGAAACGGTTGAGGACTATATTTCGCATATCAGATTAGTATTGGGAAGATTGAAGTAGCACCAAATCAAAGCATTGCCAGACAAGTGCAAATTCTTCGCCACCAAGCTCTCTCTCCTGGGACATGTTATTGATAAGAGAGGAATTCATCACACTATGATAAAAATCGTTCCATACAAGACTAGCCCTTACCAACCTTGAAAAAAGCAGTTCACACCTTTATGGAGTTGTCATATATCATGCACAGTTCCTTCGATACCATGCCTTCACCACTGACCACCTCTCAGACCTAATTTCCTTAGATGTATTTGAATGGCGACCGCTGCAAGAGGAAGCCTTCAAACATGTTAAGCGCATGGCCAAGGAGACAATTCCGCTCTGCTCCATCTCATATGAGACATTAGGTGATCAAATATACCTAATTACTGAGGCCTTTAAGGTTGGATCTGCAGCATGGGTTGGCTAAGGACCCTCCCCTGAGGAGGTATACCCTGCTGCATTTCACAGCAGAAGGTTTGCTACAAGTCAGCTGCACTACCCTGTCCATGAATTGGAACTTTTGGCGATCATGGATGCCATTGAGGCATTCCATCCAATTCTATATGGCACCAAGTTCACTGTTGTATCTGACAACAAGGCACTATCCTTTTTCCTGAAGCAGACTAACCTGCCTTACAGCCAAACTTGATAGCGCATGTTCTGGCAATCTAAAGATTTAGATATCATACACAGAACTGGCAAAGACAATGTCCTTGCAGATGAACTATCAAGGATCTATGAAGACACAACTGCTGAAGAACACCAAATACTCGAAGACCCTACAGAGAAGAAGCCTATAAAGACCCGCTCCTCCGCCAGAACAGTTTATCAAGATACAACTACAATATCGCCCATGCCTCAATCCCTTCTTCTGCCCTTACTCTTCAAGTACCCTCATGCATTCTTACTCCTGAACACCACTCCATGCGGATTTCACATCATGGTACCAGCTCAAACACCTCCAGCTACTAAGAAACGAGTAACTACTCAGATTCTGTTGAACAAGCCTTGGACAAAGCAGCAGATACCCTTCTGCTTGCAACCAATGCTATTCAATGTTGTGATATTGTCGAGACCTCCTCCAATCTCAGCAACCCTCAAGAGCCATCCCCAACTACAGTACTTATTAAGACAGCTAAAGCTCAACTGTTTGGCCTTGCAGCAAGAATTAACAATCCTCCTGGATATATGGACCAACCACTGATCCAGATGCTATCACCAACTGCTTTAAACGAATCCATGATTCTATCACCCAACTGGAATACCTTGCAGTTACCACCTCTGGAAATATCATCCCATAAGCATACTTACTGAACATGACTCTCAGCCCACACTAGTACCTCATCAACCTCCAGTCAATGAACTCAACCGATTTCTTGAATCTAATAGACGCTTAGCCATGCACTGGACAGCTTATGCCTGGGGCGGATGTCAAACCTCCATCAATGGAAACAATACGGGATACTTTCCCTAGGGATCTCGCGATATTCCAGGACCCTAGTCTCTCAACTCTTCCTCCAACCATGTCTCCTCTCATCCTCCCAGGTGCAGAGCAGAACACAGATTCGCTGTTCCTACTCCCCTCCATGATAATGATGGATACACAGTCTTTCATACAGTTATTGATAAAGGAAATGAAAGAGAAATATCATCTATCAACCAAGTATGGGATCTACCTACCCTAGAAGCACCTGTCCACTATGATAACTGCTTCTTTGATCAGACCTCTTCACAGCTTTACCTTCGAGCTTTTCAGCTTACCAACCAGATAAAAGGAAAGGTGTACTCCTGCATACGCAATGCTAGTCGGAATGGCCCTCTCCTTGAGGTACATACCAAGGCTATCGATCAACCAGACTGGCTTTTATATGATGAAGTTCACTTCAGAAAGGGGAATGATAACAGTAGAGTGTGTCGTTATATCCTCTATGAAGCAAGCAATGAAGGTGATAACATCAGAAGACAAATTGTGCCCATTATCCATGAACAAATGGTACATATGGGTTGGGCTATATGTTTTGAATATACTTCAAGACACTTTTACTGGCTCACTATAAGGAACTATTTTAAAAACTATGTCTGCAGATGCCACTTATGTCAGCTCAACAAGCAACCTACCACTGTCCATGAAGGATCAGTCACCCCCCTCCCTGTCCCCAAACAACTATTCTCATCTGTAGCAATTGACTTTGCAGGACACTTCCTTAGGGATTAAAAGCTTGAACTCATTATGGTTGACTTGGATAGATTCAGTAGCTTTACCTACCTCATACTAGTCTCCCAGAATATCACTACTGTCAAAACAGTCCACTTCCTCATTGAGCGAGTCTTCTCCATTCATGTTTCCCTACCTACCTAGTCTCAGACACAGACCCAAGTTGACCACATGGATACAGCTTATGGCAAATCTCAAAGTTGATCTCACCATAGCTACAGATTACCATCACCAGACCAATGGACTGATTGAGCGCAGAATCAGAACTGTTCGCCAATGCTTTAAGAACTATCTTAACCCTAAAGGTACCGACCGCGTTCACCACCAAGCTCATATCCAGACTGCAATCAATGCAGCTCCGAGCGATAGCACAGAACTCTCCCCCTTTGAAATCCCCTTTAGCAGAGTACCAAACCTCTTTTCAAATATCAGACTTCTCACCATTTCAGTACCATCAGCAGACGAGATTTCTCCACAGATCATGAAGAATCAACAACTTGCTAGAGTCCACTCAAGAAGGCCACAGCACGCCAAACCACCTCTAGCGAAAGACAGAAGATATGATGGACCCCCAATCATCTCTAATGAAACTAAAGTTATCCTCTAGTCAGCACCCTATATCCACAAGGTTGTACGAAATCATAAGCTAGTTGGACTATGGTTAGGACCCTTCTGAGTGAGCGAAGGACCAGACAGATATAACAACTACAAAGTCATATTCCCTCCAGTAATAGCTAGAATCCACCAATGGATCTATTGAAGCCATCTTCACATTTACCTGGGATGCAACCCCTTCACCTTCCCTGGAACACTTAAACCCATATCCAAAGAGCCTATCACCATCGATACCAGTGGACAAGAGCATTGGGAAATCGAGAAGATACTCTAAGATCGAATCAATCGCAGAAAGAGACAGTTCTTGCTCTATTTGAGAGGTTATAATGATATCGAAGCAACATGGGAACCCCTCCACAACTTAGAAGGCGCTAGCACCCTCATCAGATCATACTGTTTCTATACCTACAATGAATCTATAGCTTTCAGACTCACTTGGTCCCATGGCAAGACTTTCTCTGCCTGGACACTTCAGACACCAGACTATGCCCACCTCTCACCTGAGCTTGACCCTGGCGGATTTTGGAATCCTGTCCTGGACTCAGACTACCCAGAATCCGATACCAACATAAACTCGCCACCTTGGATGAATCTGAGATGAAAGGCTAACTGCTTCATGGTATTGTCTTGGCTACTATGAGGCTTATAAAGGTGTAAGGTCCTGACACTAGTAATGGATATATGTTTAATGACTAAGTTATATGTTTTGATATTGGGTGAATTGCTCCAAAGGCGGGTTCGTCATTAAGCCATTTAGGATATTCCTTATTGATTTGTTAGTTTTATTTTTGTTGAGGTGAATGTAATGAAATCCTATTATGTTTATACTATTACTACTGACTTGATGTTGGTTATTACTTATTTGGGTTTATACGGGATAAGAGCTACTATGTGGTTGACCTTTCCCACGTGGTTATAACTTCCTTCCTGGTTATTCTTTCCTTGTTTCGCTTATCACTACCCCTCCTTGCTCCTACCCATTTGGGTATTGCTATCCTCCTGCTACACCTACTGGATTTGTATAGTATTGGTGATCTCTGTGTTGAAATTTCTTATTCGTTTTCATATGACTATTTCCTTGAACATATCGTGTATTCTCTTACTTGGTTAGTGTTTCGGCAATACCTATTACACCGAATACATTACTACAGCTAGGACATACTGTGCGTTTATTTCTGTTATATTTCATTATTACGATAAGGATTCTTATATATATTTCTTTATCTGGTATTCGAGTTATTTCGCTTGCTTATCACATATTTTAAAGGTTATTGTTCCGTCCTTTATGTCTTATCATCCACAACGAAACCCCTCACACCACTTTAGATTTGTATAAACTTTTGGGATTTTCCTGGTAGGTTTTCAGGGTCAAATACGTTCGCACTTATGTTTTTCCTACTGACGTTACGGTAAAACACGTTGGTACTTATATTTTTCCCTTTTATATTCTTTTAGATAACGGGAGGGTGCACTCTTGTATATATTGGGGCTACCACCCTCTTTTTTCGCTTAGAAGAATAAGGAACAGACTACCTAACAATCTACCTTCATAAATCTATCTCTCCTAATCAAGGCGCGCCCGCAATACTCGCTTAGTATTGCGTTAGTATATTCCGATAGATATAAGATCATGCCCATACACATTAGACCAGATTATGAGCCCGGGCCTCCTATATCTTTAGGATATACATTTACACCCTCCAATAGACCACGAAACCTCACAGTCAATGAAGGGAAATCCGGCCTGCTATCAATCCACGTTTCCCACCTGAATAATACCCCTAAATTCTTTTCTTGGCAAAGTTTATTTCACGGCACTAAACATTGATCAGACAAAACGCTCCTTCTTGACGAAACCAGACATTCTCGGCCTCGGCATTACACAAGTCCCGGCGAAACACTCTTGGCGTTAACCACTACTTAACCGAGCTCTTTTCACCGTTCGCCTCCGTCTCCTTCTTTTTCTTCTCTTTGTGCGCGCAAGCATTACCCACCACCCCCCGCACACTTTATCAACTACCTGGCAGTTAACACATCTGAGGGTGGACACTCCCAGAAAAATCCTTGAGAGGTGAACGTGTTACTTTCAGGATTGATAAAAGTTGTGTGGACTTAAAGGGGGTGTGTGGTCATAGAGAACGATTCGAAGAACACAACTTGTGTAACTATATTCCACCATGGCCTCAGCCACAACCACTGTCCCTGAACCTTCGACATACAATCCCCCAGCAACCCCTCTGCCCATTGACCAAAGGGCACGGACACACGCTATTAACTCTAAATGCGCCTTCGTACCCTTTTATAAACTAAACTCCATCCCAAAGCTGAATGTGCCTGAGAACTACCGTACATAGTGTGACATCTCCGAGTACGTCCTCGCACTGTTCAACTGCTGGGACATTGTACAAGGAACGGAAACCATCCCCAATGAAATACGGGATGAAGATGGGATCTGACGAATGTTGACTCTATAGATGAATTTCGTTATCGCTACCAGTGGGCATCGGCATCCTTCCTCGAAACCATTAATCCAAAATGGCTCCTCCTCCTGGCATCCCACAAAACGCCGCACACAATCTGGACGGTGTTCCAGGATAAATTTGACAGAGAAAAGACCATCTCCTTCTTTGAACAACTCAACGCTGTTCTCGATACCCAATTGGAGTTGTCTGAACCCATCGCTGATGACATCGGCAAGTTCGACACCCTCTGGAATCACATGCAACCCCGTTGCACCTCTGCTACCGAAAATGACCGTTACGCCCTACCTTTTACATTTTAGACAGTATTCGAGTCATCGGAATCAAAAGCTGCTGTCCTTCTCCGATCCCTTCCCGAGTCGATGAACAACATCATCAACAACTCCTAAACCAAGGAGGACCTTACCTACAACTATGTCTATAACAGGTTGTTGGACCTTGAAACTTCGGTTAATTCTGGGGAAGACAAGGTGTATAAAACCGCCACTGTCAAAGGAAAAGTGAGGGAACAATCCCAACGGAAGGGAAACAGCACATCGGTCACAGCCAAGGAATGCTCATACTGCAAAAAGCATTACCTCTCTGCACGCAATGAAGGGCATACTTGGAAAGAGTGTCAGAAAAAACTCAAAACCGATAACCAAAAGAGGAAGGAAAGGACAGTGATTGACACCGCCAAGATCGGCAAGGAAGAGACATCCAAACCGGTCAGTACATCCTCAACCCTTACCACTACGCGAAAGACCCCTAACCAACACAATTGGGTAATCGATACAGGCGCAAGCTCACATATGACAAGCAACTTAGACCTTCTTATCAACTTTGAACCAGAAAAAGGAAACGTCAAGTTAGGCGATCACTCTGTAATAGAATCATGCGGTCGTGGAACAGTTAAGCTTAGGGCCAAAACATCTATTGGCCATGTATCTCCTGTTTTTCTTCCACGTGTTCTCTGGGCTCCTAACTTGGGTCAATGCAATTTGTTATCGTAGCGCGCTATCGTTTCTTTAGGAAAAGGGTTTTCTTTACGCAGCTCAGGGAAGGACATCTATGTCATAGGAGAGAACAGAGAACTTTTATGGGGCAAGCTTGACAGACAAGATTATGTCGTGCAGGAAAGAAAGGAACAGGCATACAAAATGGCCTATCAGGAGTGGCATGAAGCCTTGGGTCATCCCTCAGCAGCCTACCTTTGCTACGACAAATACTCCGACACACCCCATATCCCTAAGGTTGCTACAGGTTGGCAATGCGAAACTTGTATTACCTCAAAGTCGTCCAAGCGAAAACCAAAACCAACACAGCACCGTTGCTAAAGCCCCTTCGAGTTAATTCACTCCGACTTAAGCAGAAAATTCTTGACATCATCCATTGGTAATTCTTGGTACTATATTACCTTCATTGATGACTGCACACGATACACCTGGATTTACCCCATTAAGGTAAAATCTGATACGGTAAAAATCTTCAAACAGTTCATCCAGGAGCGACAAACCCAAGATAACGCCATAATCAAACGATTCAGAACTGATAACGGTGGTGAATATGTGAACCATGAAATACTAAACCTGTTTCAGGCGCATGGAATACTTCATGATAAAACTCCACCCTACTCATGTGAATCAAATGGCATTGCTGAACGGTATAACAGGACCATAATAACCGCTACTAGGTCCATGTTAAAAGGTTTAACTCTACGACTTTGGGCAGAAGTAATCGCAACTGCCGTATACCTTAGAAACTGTCTTCCCAACCGATCCATAAGAGGATCAATGCCCCATGAATCTCTTTACAACCAAAAGCCGTTGATCAACCACCTGCGCCCATACGGGACCAAATGCCTCGTCCACATACCTGAGGAGATCAGAAAACCTGGAACGAAGCTACAGCCCCGGGCGATCTAAGGCTATCTTGTTGGATACACATCCTCAGACAGGATATACCAGATATACATCCACTCGCAACATATGATATCCGAAACACGACAGGTACACTAGACGACTAAAACGATTGAACAATAGGAAGTGCCAAGTACAACACCTGCTCCGGAATCCCAATTAGCGACCGCCCATCGTCCCTCCTTTACAATAGACCTGTGATCGTATACTAAGACTTTGGAATTGGACCCGAGTACGACACCTACCAACCATACAACTGCGATTGAAATCCATCCTCCTCCATTACCGCCACATCCAGAGAACTACAACCGACCTAACACACCGTCACCTACTCCGGAACCTGCTTCCTTGGAACAACAACCTCAAGTACATGAGGCCCTACCAGACGAGCAAGCGGATATACGGACATGGTCAGGACGAATCTCACGCCCACCGGTACACTTTGGCAGAAAAGCTACTGAACTACCGGATGAGGATCCCACCACGTATCACCAAGCGATTAACAGTATGCTTAAGGAACAGTGGACCACAGCGATGGATGACGAGATTAATGAACTAAAAAGGAATAAAACCTGCAATGTTGTTGAGAGACCGATGGGAAGAAAGATAATCGATAGTAAGTGGGTTTACAAGACTAAATATAATGCAGAAGGGACTTTCGAAAGATTTCGCGCAAGAGCCGTTGCCCAATGGTTTTCACAAATTCCCAGCTTCGACTTAGAAGAAACATTCGCCCCTGTCATCCGTTATGAATCTCTCCGCTTCCTCCTCGCGATATGTGCCAAAAACAAATGGCGACTGAGATAGTTCGTTGTCAAATCTGCTTTCCTTTACGGCGAACTCAAAGAACAAGTTTACCTACGACCGTTACCTGGGTACCGTGACGGAGAAAAAGTATGGAAACTTAACCGATGGCTTTATGGACTTAAGCAATCTGTGAATGAATGGTATGCTCTCTTCGCAAAATTCTTAACCTCCAAAGGATTTACGACATCAGCCCTCGACCCATGCATGTTCGTCCTTGCTAAACACGACCTCTACGTATCAGTTTACGTTGACGAAATTGCCATACACGCAGCCGATTCCCCCCACGCCACATCTCTGATAAAAGACCTGAAAAAGGCATTCGAGATCACTGACCT
>QFET01013557.1:0-17452 GCA_003316355.1 Tuber calosporum
GATGGTTGCGTGAAGAGTCCTAACTACAGGTCGCCTAGAGGTCCTTATATAGGCACTCTACCCTCAACCCTAACCCTGGTGTCTCATACCTGTGAGCCACACGACCTCTATGTCTCATAGTGAGTCATAGTATGAAATCCATCAGCTGACTCCTCTGAGTCAACTGCGCCGTGTGCCAACCAATCATAACTCATATAATAAGTCATGTGCCCTAAAGTGGTCACATGCGCGAAACCCATGACTCATAGTGTGAGTCATGTGCGAAAATCATTACATCATATGACTCACAAATGTGAGTCATGTGCACAATCAACCAATCACAACATAACAATGATTGCACAAGTGTGCATCATGTGAAACCCCATGACTTCTAAAGAGTCATAGTGCGAAATATAACAACCTTGTCACTCATCACTATGAGTCATGCGAAACTCTGCCTTGCTTAGTCACCAATTGTGACAGCTAGAGTAAATCATATTATGAGTTATATTTCATGATAATGTTTGAGAATTAATGCGTATATTTATTATTTTAGGTGCGGGATTCCTCAGTTAATCTTTCCATGTATAGTAACCTTATACCAGTCATGTATCAGGTGTTATCTCTCCGTTTATTTCGCGCACACCACTTCAGATTACGCATATTTAATTGGGATTTCCTTGGTAGTTTTTCAGGGTCAAACATGTTTGCACTTATATTTCTAACAATGTTTTCCCTATTTTGTTACTGAGTACAAGGAGGATACGCACCCGTATAAATAGCTTGTTGCTGCCTACTTTGTTTTAGTAAATAGAGGACAAGAACTACTGCCAATCTATATTCATTCTACAATACTCCTCACACAAGTGTCCACATAGTATTCTCTTAATACTGGATTGTATTTTCGTACTCATTGTATAATATTGTGCCAATACACATAATACAAAAGATTATGAGCCCGGTTCGTCCATAGCTATATGACTTACACTTACAGGCTATCCTATTTCCCTACGAAGCAAATTCCTTCCGACACAAAAGAAACCTCTTTCACTGAAAAAAATATAAGGTAACCTCAAAATATTTCCATTCGAAAGGAAACGTTCTTAGCGAAACGAAACATTCTTGGCAAATCGGTATGAAAGACTCTTGGCGCTTATCGCTAAAGTCCAAGTTTTCCACCCTCACTAAGTCCTTGTTCTTACGGAAAGTGGAATTTTTTAGCTGCAAGGACTCTCAAGTGCACATCAAAGTATGGGTACTTAGCAACCAAAGTCACTTTGCCTTTAGCGAGCAAAAATGGCCATGGCAGAAACCACCATTCCTCCTCCAGAAACTCCTGCACTAAACCCCAGATCTTATACCAATAACTCCAACCGTAGTTGGGCACCCAGTTACAAACTGAGCTCTATCCTCAAGCTCACTGGCCCTGATAACTACAGGACTTGGCAAGATATCTTGGAATATGTCCTTACTTTATATAATTGCTGGGACATAGTAAGGGAAAAGGAAACTATACTGGAGGAAGAAGAGGACGAGGCTGGAAATAATAACTGTGAGAGCCTAGATGAATTTTGCGATCGATACCAATGCGCCTTGGCCTACTTCCTTGAAACGATATACCCTCAATGGCTTATTTTGTTGGCCACCGACAAAACACCTCCCGCTATCAGGAAAGCTTTCCAAGATACATTTGCTAGAGAAAACACCACCTCGTTCTTCGAACAAATCAACACGCTCCTCGATACCAAGTACGATACCTCTGCACCTATTGCAGACCATATTAACAAGTACGATACACTCTGGAATCGAATGCAACACGGTTGCTTCTACTCCTCTGCCGATAACCGATATGCTCTACCATTCATATTCAAACCGGTATTCGAGTCACCCGAAACAAAAGCACCAGTTCTTCTCCGCTCCCTTCCCGAGTCGGTGAGTAACATCGCCGACAACCTCCAAACCAAGGAGGACCTGACCTACAACTATGTCTACAACTAGTTGTTGGACATGAGAACCTCGGTTAACCCTGAGGATAACAAAGTGTATAAAAGCGCGGATATTAAAGGAAAAGGAAGTGAACCTCCCCCGAGACCAGAAGCCATATCCAAGGAATGTACCTACTTCAAAAAGTATTAGCCCACTGCTCGCGCTGAAGAACATACCTAGAATGAGTGTAATAAACTCTAGGGTGACCACCAAAAGAAGAAGGAAAAGAAAGCTGTTAGTTCGGCAAAGATCGGTAAAGAGAAATATCTGAACCGGTCAGTACATACACATCCCTCCTATCTACACAGATGTAACGACCCCTAGATCAGTTGGTATAGCTTACCGAAACTCAGCCCAGCCAGCGGTCCTACTAGGACGTGGACAGGAACGGTAACAGACACCTGCAAAGTAACATAGCAACCATAAGTACCTTTCATGAAGAAAGGGTACTTAGGTACCTAGTTAGATAGGGTAACCCAGCAAGGCCGGGTAACCTTGGTTCACACTTAGGTAGGGTAAGCCCGCTAGACAGGGTAACCCGGAGATACAGTCAGGCAGGGTAACCCTCTTGAGTAGGGTAACCCGGAAGCATGGTTAGGCAGGGTAACCCTTTAGATAGGTTAACCCATCTCCTCACTTAGGCAGGGTAACCACTTAGACAGGGTAACAGGGAGCTCTAGGAAAATATGGTAAGCAGTGTAGACGCCGCTGGGTGTGCTACCTTCGTGTAACCAGGTGTTTCTAGCTCGTGGAATCGCGTGTAACAAATATGTCAGTTACGCGGAACCTTCTGGTGACGCAATGGGCGTTACACAGACTTCCGCAGCGATTTACACCATGATAGGGCCCAGATGCCCTACCTTGGGGATCGCGGGTGAAATTGTGGACCTCAAGTTACCCTCCCCTAACATTACGCGAAACGCGAACTCTTACTACAAGTACCCCAGGGTGGTTGGAGTGATTTTGGCGCGTCCAATACCCCCTTGCGGCTTCAACGTTCGCCCCTTGCGACGGGTGGGAAAGGTTGACAGTTGGTAAAAGCCTAACAAAATTGAGAAATCGAAGGTGGCAGCGTAACCCCGTATACGTCACTGCCGTCCTTCCGACCAGAATCTGTCCCCAGGATATATATAGGGGTGGGCGAAGGCCGACCCGGGTAAGTTGTTAGTATTGACATCAGATGACCTTCCGAGGGTACTCTAGGTGCCTATGATCCCTATGGGAGGTATGGGGGTCCCCCGGAATAGCTATCTGAGAGTCGGGTATAAACGGATGTTTGTCTAGATAAAACTCTACTACTTATACAACGATAGCCCAGGCGCTATACCATTACTGAGGGACGTTACAGGACTCTAAGAGGCCTTCAGTCTTATCACGGCTAAGGTGATCCCTGAACGGTTGGCTATAGGTAGTGCCTATTTTAGCCAACTCAGTGAAGACACTTACCAGGGGAGCTATGCAGTCACAAGAAAAGCTGCCGATAGGCCAAGTAGACACAGTTGACTGCAGTGCTTGCATAGACGGGAAAAAGCCATAGGGCTACTGAGTCTCATACCTAGGTTTGGGTCCAAAGTCGGATTGTCAGTTGGCCATTGACAAGACGGCGATCGGTAAGGTTTTTCTCTCCTGCAGGCATATTCAAAATGCATTGCAGAAAGCCTTTATGATTGAACGGACTCAAGTTACCCGAGCGATCCACAGGCCCTGAAGTTAATTCCGGAAAGGCCTTGTGTCAGATGATCCTTGAGTGGAGAAGGGAGCTCTCTTAACGGTCGGCGTAGGGATGGGTGTCGTTGGCTTTATAATTCCACTTAAGTAAACGCGAACGGCACTCTACTCTGATAACCAACTATCCTCTCGAGAAGACTTGAATTGAGTGAAGCTCTGGCTTAACGATATTAAGTTTTATCATTTGATTCAATTATTTTATCTTTACCTTCTGTGAACTTTGCGTTGAGTCTTTTGGTGCGGTCGCAACCTTAGGATCCATCTTCCTATAGGGTGCCCCCGTTGCAACAGAAGACTCCTCACCTACACAACTAGGTGATCGATACTGGCGCAAGCTCATACATGACAAGCAACTTAGACCTTATTATTAACTTTGAACCAAGTACAGGGACTGTTAAGTTAGGCGATGATTCAGTAAAAGAATCTTGTGGCTGAGGAACTGTCAAGCACATGGCCAAAATTTCAAATTGTCATGTAGCCCCAGTATTCCTCTAACATGTTCTCTGAGTTCCGAAGTTAGGTCCTAGTAAGTTGTTGTCATGGCGCCCTATTGTTTCTTTAGGGAATGGTATTTCTTTGCGTAGTAAAGGGGTGGAAATGTTTTTATACAGGGAGAATAAAGGAGAAGTAATATGGGGAAAGCTTGACGGCCAAGATTATGTTGTGCAAGAAGAGAAAGTTGTGGCGAAAAGAGGACTTACTAACAGTGGCATGAAGCCTTCAGACATCACTCAACATCCTACCTCAAAAGTACCAATTACTCAGACAATCCACTTATCCCCAAAGTTCTGAAAGACTGGCAGTGTAATACCTGTATTACGTCCAAATCAAGAAAACGCAAATCCGAATAAACAGACAAAAGATGTGAAAATCCCCATGATTTAATCCACTCTGATCTTAGCGGAAAATTCTCTACCCCTTCCTTCGGAAACTCCTGGTACTATGTCACCTTTTTCGATGATTGTACACGGTACACCTGGATTTATCCTCTTGAAGCCAAATCTGATACCGTTCTAGTGTTCAACCAATTCATTAAAGAAAGACACACTCAGGACAACGCTACTATTAAGCGATTCAGGACCAATAATGGAGGAGAATATGTTAACAAAGATATGATAATCAAGTTTGAAAAACTGGGTATCATACATGACAAAATACCTCCTTACTTTCATGAATCTAAAGGCATTGCCGAACGGTACAATTCGACCATTATCACATCTACACACTTTATGTTATCAGGTCTAACACATCGTTTATGGGCCGAAGCAGGTACAAAAGCTGTATACCTGCAGAATATCCTCACTAACCGATCCATAGGAAAACCAACGCCCTGTGAATCTCTCTACAACAAGAAGTCGTTAGTAAACCACCTACCCCACTACGGTACTAAATACTTTGTCCATATACTTGAGAAGTCCAGAAAACCAGGAACAAAGTTACTGCCCTGTGCCATATAAGGATACCTTGTTGGAAATACTTCCTCCAGCAAAATATAACTTATATACATACCATCATTGCACAAAATCTCGGAAAAGCATCAGCTCTACTGGACAACCAGGTCTATACTACCTCTTGATCCCAAGGAACCTGCACCCCCATCAGAGACCATTGCAACAGTCTACCCACCTTACTACCAAAGAGCACTGGCACACGATAAAGCTCTACCACAGGAAGCAAATAACAAACCAACTATTGAAGTACATCCACCTCCACCGCCTGAAGATCCTGAAGATTAAGACCTTCCCTAAATTCCTGGAGAAACACCGGAACCTGCTGTACTGGAAGTAAAAACGGAAAATCCTCCATAGATACAGACAAGAAACTGGCAGAACCGTTCGCCCACCACAATACTTTGCTAGAAATGTCACTGTACTATCTGACGAGGATCCCAAGACCTACACCCAAGCAGTGAACAGCTTGCTTATGGAACAATGGACCCACGCAAAGGACGTCGAAATAAAGGAACTTGAGACAAGTGGTACTTTTGATGAAGTACATAAGCCTACAGGACGCAAGATTATCGACAATATAGGGTCTTTAAGACCAAGCAAAATGCTGTTGGTACCTTAGAAAGGTACCATGCAAGGGGTGTTGCCAAAGGATTCTCACAAGTACCAGGTTTTGACTTGGAAGATACTCTCACTCCAGTCATCCGATATGAATCACTCCGCTTCCTTCTTGCAATATGTGCTAAGAACAAATGGCAACCATGGCAATTCGATATCAAATCTGCATACTTTTATGGTGTGTTGAGAGAAGAAGTCTACATGCTACCGTTGTCTGGTTCAGTAATGGAGACAAAGTATAGCGACTTAACCAATGCCTCTATGGACTTAATCAATCTGATAACTAATCATAGGCTCTCTTCGCTAGATACTGAACATCTAAAGGCTTTCCGACATCCACCCTTGACCCATGCATGTTTGTTCAATGTAAACATGATATATACCTATCGGTTTACGTTGACGACATGGCTATATACTCGGCCAACACACCTCAAGCTACTTCTCTCATAGAAGACCTGAAAATGGCATTTGAGATTACGCACTTAGGGGAAGCTATATTCTAACTTTTCCTACACATCACCTATACAACAGATGGGATACATATTACCAAGCAACGATACATCAAGTCAGTCCACCAGCGATATGGTATGGAAAACTCACCGCCAGTCTCTATCCCCTTAACCAAAGGCCTTGAACTATGGAAAGGGACCGTGGATGAACAGATACTGGACATCTCAATATACCAATCGATAATTAGATCACTTAGGTACCTGACAACTGGTACTAGACCCGATCTAAAGTAATTAATATCCTTTCTCTCACTATTTTCTTCCTGCCTGACCGAAATCCACCTAAAGGCCGCCAAATACGTTCTTCGTTACATTAACGGTACAAAAGACCTTGGACTCTTCTACCCTTGTACAACTACAAACGCTAAGAACACCTATGTGGATGCGGACTTCGCAGCTTGTCTTGATACCCGCCGCTCCTTGTCAGGGTATGTTATTCCCTTAAGCAATGCCTCTATATCCTGGCGGTCAAAGAAACAAGCCTAGGTCGCAACATCCACTACGGAAGCAGAATATGTAGCTATCTCTCTAGCAGTAAGGCAAATCAAATGGTATATCAAAGCTCTTACTGATATTCGGCTAACAACTCTAATCGCTTTTCATGCACACAATACTGGCGCAAACTTTCTGGCAACCAACCAACTGCTAAATGAAAGGATAAAAGATATCGATATCCATTTTCACAAAATACCAAAAGAGATTGAAAACGGTTCTTTCACACTTATAAAGGTTGCGTCATCATAAAATTATGCCAACATTTGTACCAAGGTACTTGGGAAACCGGCACGCGAACGGATGATGAGATTGTTTGGCTGTAGATAATGATGGGAAGTATTGAAATTCTTCAATTCGTTTCATATGTATATTTCCTATTGGTAATATTGTTTATGTCTTAGCTTGGTTATTTCTAGTTTACTCATGGACACTATGGGCATTACTACAGCCAGTGTATATCATATTCTCAGTTATATATCATGATAATGTTTGAGAATTAATGTGTATATTTATTATGTTATGTGCTGGATTTCCCTGTTAATCTTTCCATGTATAGTGACCTTTTACCAGTCATGTATCATGTGTTTTCTTTCCGTATATTTCACACAAACCACTCCAGTTTACGCATATTTTATTGGGATTTCCATGGTAGTTTTTCAGGGTCAAACATGTTCGCACTTATGTTTCTTACAATGTTTTCCCTATTTTGTTACTGAGTACAAGGAGGATACGCACCTGTATAAATAGCTGGTTGCCGCCTACTTTGTTTTAGTTAATTAAGGACAAGAACTACTACCAATCTACCTTCATACTACAATACTCCCCTCAAAAGCTTGCACATAGTATACTCTTAATCCTGTGTTGTATTTTCGGACTCATGGTATAAGATTGTGCCAATACACATAATACAAAAGATAGCCATACCCAAGTGGGTAGAACTAAGGAGTGGGTAATAACAAGTGAAATAAGGAAAGAATAACCAATTAGGAAATTATAACCAAGTAGAAAGGGAAAAGCAAATAGTAGTGCTTATTAGGTTTCAACCCAAATAAGAAATGACCAATATCAAGTTTGTACTAATAGTAGCAACATAGTAGGATTCAGTTACATTGGATAAGGAATTCTAGAAACAATCATAGGCTCCTAAGATGTTATTTAAAATGTGAACTCTAATTGCACAATCTTCACTGCTATATCGTAAATACTATGTGATTATAAGGCTATAGGGTTACATGCTCAGGCACGCAGCAGTATAAAGTTGAAGAGCAGATTTGTTATGGAATCCTACTATGTTTCTACTCTCACTACTGACTTAATATTAGTTATGAGATATTTGGGATTATATCTGATAAGCACTCCCCTATAGTTGTCCCTTCCTACTTGATTATGACTTACTAATTGGCTCTTATATCCTTATTTCGTTTATCATAAGCCCCCTCCTTGCTTTTACACATTTGCGTAGAACTTTAATTGGTATTGGTTACTATTGTTAAGGCTGACAAGGCTAACGGAAACTAGCAGGGCAAGTAAAGGGTTAGATTGTTTTATGATTGGTTTCAAGTATCATTAGATATATAGTTTGTTTTATATCGGGTTTCCAGTATCAGGCTAATACCGGATATGCTTTACATTTGGTTTTATGTATCCCAATAATCTATATTTTGTTTACTGTACCGTGTAGGTGCATAAGGCATTTGGTTTATTAGAGGACTTTACAAGTGGAGCTTCGGTATATTGATTAATTGGAAATCAAATGGAAGGATATTGAAAACTTTTGAGAAGCGAGATCATGTATTCAAGACTGCCCCTGTGGAGCTTAGACAGGGTAGACTTTAACAGACAGAGTTTTCAATATACTTGGTTGAGTAGTTACTTCATCTCAGTTCGCACAAAACCAAACTAAGCAAATTTAGGACTTAGCTAGGGTAGCGATATACTAATCGACGGCTATTAAATAACTAATCGTGATCTCCACTCATAATACTGACTTGAAGTCCGGACAGTTTGGAATCAGAGTTACTATCGTTATACCTTACCAAGACTCATTCCTCTTGGTTCCTGATACACCTAGGGAGGCATTACAAATACTATCCTTCTACTACCCCTACTGGATTAGTATAATGTTATCAATTGTTTGTTCCTACTTGTTAGAATTCCACAACATATTTTGTCAGCTCCATGCTGTAGCTTTCAACTCTCTGTTTTAGGAATATGGTTATTTGTTATGCTGCCTCTGTTAGCATGTTTGTTGGACAGGGTATTTGTACTTTTATTAAGTTTTCTTAGCTTGAATCTTTGGTATTCCAAGAGCCTGCAATACCTTAAGGATTTGGACTATCAAGCCTTACAAGACTATCATCATTAATACTACAAGCTTAACAGTCACTCTATTAGTTCCATACCTTTTACCTGATCAATTAAAGAGCTTTCGCTTGACACTTCTCCCCTTTTCCTACTAGTATCCTCATCGTCCCTACAGGATTCACAAGATATTTGATTAAAGTTTACATTTTTTGACCTTGAGTCAAGCATACCTTTGATCTTCAACCGAGGATTCATCACTATTCATCTACTATGACCCTCCAGTCCTAGTACACCTGTGTGTTTCCAAGATGGCCTTGGATGGACTCCAGGTGGGACCACTGTACTCCGGCTAGCAACTATTTCTCTCCCTAGAGACTCCAGAAGATACTATACTTGAGGATTGATAGCATCCCTAAAATGACCACAATATCAACCACTAGTACCTCTACCTGCACCACCATTGCAGGATTCAGAACTATATTCCATAGATATCAACCGCACTAATGAAGAGGACTCTGAAGATGACTAAGATGAAGCTCAAGACTAAACCTATGTTCCAGACTGATACCAAGACCAATCCTAAGACCAAGTACAACAACAACTTTAATAACACCTCAACTAAGATGTGTAATCCAAGATAGAACTAATTTCAGAATCACAATCACATCCAGGTCCAGAAGATGCCCCTGGACCAGCATCCCCAGCTTTGCACACAAGTTCACCTAATCGACTAAGAGACTCAAGCCCTGAACCTGAAAATTTATCATGTTCATCAAAACAACCTATTCCACCTAGTCCACTAAGGAATCCAAGCCCTGTATGCATAACCATATCAGTCCCATCAGAGGGAAACAATTGTTCTAAATGGCATGCACTATTTATCTTTATAAGAGAAGCAAAAGCTTGAGACCTATTGAAAATTAACTTATAGTTGAACACAGTCTATTGGTACTTTGCCAGGTTTGACACACCTGACAATGCCCCTGAAGCCCTACAATACTATGAAGCATATTGCAGAGAGAAAGCCTGCTATAAATTTACCTAATATGAAGGATCCTAAGGAGATTATACAATTGTTGGACTCAAATACAAATTTGATGCCTACTTTTTTCCTTCCACATCTACAGATAGCATCTATGAACAAGTGCAATAGGTCAAACAAACAACCTGCGGAGAAACAGCACAGTTTACTGATACTATAATCAGACTTTAAACCTAGAGAGACAGTCTCCCCACAGGAATAATTTTGCACTTTTCAAGGAAGTACAGACTGCTAAATACCATGGATATGAAGCACAAGTGAGAAGAGAAGCCACAGATCACTTTAGATACCTCTGTTGATCAACTAGTAGAGATAGCCAAAATATATGACCTAATTTCCTCATCTACAGGGCTTTATAGAAATTAAAAACCCTAAGGAAATACAACCTCTATTGCAGTTTCCCAACAAGAACCCAAGCACCCCCAGACCACCCCTAAGAGAAACCAACCAAAGTTCTCCAATATTACCTCTCAGCGTCCAAGAATATCTCTGTCTGAGAAGGATTGGTGCAAGAGGGTCAAGGACTATTGTTAATGTGGAAGACATGGACACTACTCAGAGAACAGTATTGAGAAGAAGTATAGAAGTACTCAGCAGTAAGGAAATTGAGGCTCTGGTGGATCTAGGAGACCTCTCCATATCAGATGAATACATTATAACCAGAGAGGCGATTGCTATGGCCAGGAATCAGTTACTGTTACCACAAACTATGGAAGACCCAGTGCAACCCAATCTGAACCTGTGGAAGGAAATATCACTTTTAATTGCTATAGTGTGAAAGCACTATTTTATACTGGTACTACAGGAGACAACCTGATATCAGTCAAGTTTGTTAATACCTACCATATTGCTACCAGGGATCTCAAAACTGTCATCAAGCTGAAGTTGCTTGTTAATGGATTATGCTCAGCTATCAGCTATGTGGCAAAGCCTGTCCTAAAATGTGATAAGAAAAGTGGCGATATCTCTGAAGCCCAAGTATGTTCTGTAGTCAACCATTATATCTTCCTAGGAATGCCTTACCTTACCACTCAGAATGCTGTAATAGATTGTGGAAAATCTATTATCGCCTTCCTTGGTAATGCAATTACCTTGACCTGCAAGAAAGCCACTCCAGTACTATTTTCAGCCAGCAATGAACAAGATGCCTCTGACTTCATTTCAAAGTTACCTACAGTATTCCCCAGCAAGAAAACTGCTCAATTACCACCCTAGAGAGATATTAACTACTACATGCACCTGAAATATTCAATTTCAGACCATAATCTATGATTCGTCCCATTCTCAAATAAGATCATCCCTGCAGACAGACAATTAATTGAAGACTGGAAAGTAAAGGGAATCCATTATTCAAGCAATGCACACAACTCTGTCTACATGTTCCCTAAGATCAAACCAAATAGTGAACTTATACTGCTTGTAGACCTTGTACTCAAAAACAATATTAGTGTTAAAGACTACAGAGTGATTCCCAACCAAGCCAGGATACTCAAAACTGTTGTGAGAGCAAAGTTCTGATCCTCCATAGACCTAGCAAATTGGTACTTGCAAATTCAAAAACTTCCAGAAGATCAAAAATAAAATAACATGATAACCCCCTTTGGATCATTTACATGTAGAGTCATGCCATAGGGAGATTCCAATACCCGGGCAACAGCAATGAGAGTTACAGATTCTGTCCAAGATAGATTTATTGGAAAGTTCAAGTCGGTATAGCTTGATGACATTATCATCCTCTTAAATACTATTACGGGTCATATTTTCCATATCAGAGTAGGTTTGGAAAGACCGATGCAGCATCTTCTAAAAGCATCACTAGCTATGTGCAAATTCTTCACCACTAAGCTCTCACTTGTAGAACATGTAATAGATGAGAGAGGAATTCATGCAGAGCGTGAACATATTTCATCTATCTTAGACTGGCCTACAACAATTTCTAACAAGAAGTTAAGACATTTATTGCAGTTGTGATATACTATACACAATTCCTTCTACACCTTCACCTACTCCCCCCATAACGACTGTCATATCTCTAGAAGTATTTGAATGACAACCCCAACATGTGGAAGCAATCAAACAGGTTAAGTACCAGGTTGAGGATACAATTCTGCTCCTCCGTATCTCATATGAAATATCAGCTGATACAATATACCTAATTCCTAAATCCTCAGAGGTTGGATTAGGAGTATTAGTTGGACAAGGACCCTAATCTCAGAAAGCATACCCTGCTCTATTCCAGAGCAGAAAATTTGCAATAGGTTAACTGCACTTCCCTGTCCACAAATTGCAACTTTTGGCAATTGTGAATGACATTCAGGAATTCTATTTAATTCTATAAAGCACCAAGTTCACAATTGTGTCTGACAACAAGAGACTATCCGTTTTTCGAAAGGAGACTGACCCAATTACTCCTAGACAAGATAGTGCATGTTCCTGAGATCTGATGATTTTGGTATCATACATGTATGTGGCAAAGACAATGTTCTTGCACGTGTACTATGGAGGATCTATGAAGATACCGCAGCTGAAGAAGACCAGACACTTGAAGACCCTACTGAGCAGAAGCATATGAAGACTACCTCCTCCCCCATCAAAAATGTATCAATACACTACCTCACTATTGCTCATACAAAAGACTCCTCTTTAGCTATAACTGCTCAAGGACCCTCTTGTCTCTTTACTCCTGCATATTACTCGATGTGGAATTCATATCATAGCACCAGCTCACACCCCTCCAGTTTCAAAGTAGCTAGTTACCTCTCAGATTCCGTTAAATAAGCTACACACAAAGAAGTTTATACAGTTCAGATTATAACTGTTGCCATTTAAGGTTAAGCAATTATTACAACTACCTCCTATCTCAGCAAGGCTCTGGAGCAATCCTAGCCAAAGTTCTTACTTAGCTAACTAAAGCTCCTTTGTCTGGCCTTGCTGCTAGAATCAACAATACTTCAGGGGATATAGACCAACCACTTCATTCAGATGCTCCCACAAACTGCTTTAAATATATCCATGATTCTATGTGCCAACTGTAATCTCTTACAGTCACCACATCAGGAAATATGGCTGCCAGCAGCACAGCTAATGAACATGACCCTGATCCAACTCCGCTGCCACTCAAATACCAGTCAATGAACCAGACTGATATTTTGAATCCAATAGATACAGAGGCATGCACTTGACTGCCTGTGTTCGGGCCAAATACAAGACCCACAGAAATATAAGGAATAGTAAATGTTTTCCCTCAGGATCTTGTGATATTCTGTAACAACTGCTTTTTACGCTTCATTCAACTATTTCTCAACTCCTTATGCTAAGTTCAATGCAGAATATAGATGGGCAATTCCTCTTCCCCTCCATGATGAGGATAGTGAGAAAGTTATTCATACAGTTATTAATAAGGGAAAAGAAAAAGAAATACCAGATATCAACCAAGGATGGGATCTCCCTACTCCTATTGCAACTGTCGATTCTGCAGAATGCTTTTTTGAATAGCCTTCCTCTCACCTTGCCCATAGCCCAATTTCCCTTACTAACTATAAGAAAGGAAAGTAGAACTACAGCATTGGAAAGGCTATTCACATTTACCCACTCATGGAAGTAGTGATATAGGCTATAGATCACGTTGACTGACACCCTATATTATACAAATCTTGCCACTAAGGTGAACTATGAGTGTAGAGAATAACACTATACCCCTCGATTCAGCAAGCTGTAAAGGTGCAAATATCAAAAGCGAAATTGTGCACAATGTCCAGGAAAAAAGGTCAGTAATCGAGTCGAATATATGTTTTCAATTAGCTTCAAGATACTTCGACTAGCTCTAGATGAGGAACAATTTAAAACCCTATTATTTACTATATGACATTTGACAGCAGAATAAGCAACCTACTATTATGGGAGAAGGATCAGTTACCTGGCTTCCAATCACAGGCAATTGAGATTGTAGGACCATTGTCTCCCAATTGCAAGCTAGAACTCTTAACGGTTATGTTGGATTAGTTCAGTGACCTTATCTAACTCATTCCCTAGGCTAAAAATATGACAGCTGTGGTAATACTACATATCCTCATGGACTTAGTCTTCTCTAGTCATGATACCCCTACCTTACTTGTCTCTGGCAGATACCCCAGATATACCTCATGCTTTGGGATACAACTTATGTTAAAACTCAATCTTGATCACAACATGCCTACAGCTTAGGACTACTAGACTAAAGGACAGACTGAGGGAAGATTTATTACTATTTACCAATGCCTTAGGAACTATGTTGAACCTAAAAGAACCAGGTAGTTTTGCCACTTTACCCGTGTCCAGACTGCAATCAATGCAGCACCTAGCGTTAACACTAAACCTTTCCCCCTAGAAATCAACTTTTTCAGATAACCAAACCTCTTTCCCACTATCTGAGTACTCTCAAATTCAGTTCCAGCAGCAGAAGTGCTTGTTTCCTATATCATGAAGAACTAGTAACTGGTCAGAGGTGCATCAAAGAAAGGCCTAGCATGCTGGACTAGCTCTAGACAAAACAATACAAATGATTAACCCCCAATCATCCATAATGAAACTGAAGTTATCCTCTAGTCAGCATCCTATCCAGATATAGTTGGATGAAATCACAGAGTAGTTGCAACCTGGTTAGGACCCTTCTTACAAAGCAAAGGACCAACAAGCACAGGAACTACAAACTTATACTACCACCAGTTATGGTGGCAAGGCACGCATAACTAACTTATGCTCAAGTATCGTGAGAATCCCAAAGGGGCTTTGAAGATACAATTAGCAAGAGGGAGAAGCGTCGATGGATAGGTCTTGAATACTCAAGAAAAAAAAGGTATAAAACTGCTTGAGTGACAGTCCAACTTGGTTAAATTGTATGTATTGGCACAATCTTATAGCATGAGAACGAAAATACAAGACAATATTAAGAGTATACTATGTGTACAGTAGTGTGAGGAGTATTGTAGTATGAAGGTAGATTGGTAGTAGTTCTTGTCCTTAATTAACTAAATAAAGTATGCAGCAACCAGCTATTTATACAGGTGCGTATGCTCCATGTACTCAGTAACAAAATAGTGAAAACATTGTCAGAAACATTGGTGCAAACATGTTTGACCCTGCAAAACTCCCAAGGAAATCCAAAAAATATCCATATTGTGAATTGATGTACATGAAATAGACGGAGAGATAACACATGATATATGACCGGTAAATGGTCACTATACATGGAAAGATAACTCCGAAATCCCGCACATAATATAAGAAATATACACATTAATCCTCAAAGATTATCATGAAATATAACTGAGAATATGATATGCCCTACCTCTAGTAATATCTGTAGTTTTCCTGAGTAAACTAGATATAACCAAGCAGAGACATCAACAATATTACCATACGAAATATACATATGAAACGAATTGAAGAATTTCAACACTTCTCCTCATTATCTACAGCCCAACAATCTCATTATCCCTACAAATGCTGGGTTCGCATGTACCTTGAGTCAAATGTCGGCAAGCTTTTCTGATGATGCAACCTTCTGGAGTGTGAAAGAACTGTGATCGATCTATTCTTCTATTATGTTAAAATTGATATCGATATATTTTGTTAGTTCTTTAAGTTGATGGTTGGTTGTCAGAAAATTTGCACCATTATTGTCAGCATGTAAAGCGATCGGTGTTGTAAGACCGGTGCCATCTAGACCTTTGATTTACCATTAGATTTGCCTTGCTGCCTTGGACATAGCTATAGATTCTGCTTCCGTAGTAGATGTTGCGACTAAGGCTTGTTTCTTTGACCACCAGGATATAAAGACATTGTTAAAAAGTATAACATACCCTGAAAAGGAATGGCGGGTATCAAGACAGGCTACAAAGTCCGCATACAAATAGGTGTTCATAGCCTTTGTAGTTGTACAAGGATAAAAGATTTCCAATGTCTGTTGTACCGTGAATGTACCGAAGGACGTGTTTTGCGGCCTTTCTGTAGATTTCTGTAGGGCAGGAAGAAAATTATTAGAGAAAGAATATTGTGTCCACTAGATCGGATCTGGTACCAGTTGTCAGGTATATGAGTGATCCTATTATTTGATTGGTATGTGGACATGTCAGTTATTTTTTCATCTACTATCCCTTTCTGTAGTTGAATGCCTTTGAATAAGGGTGTAGAGGCTGGCACTGAGTTTCCATACCATATCACTTGAGGACTGACTAGATGTATCGTTGCTGGGTAACATGAATCCCGTCCGTTGTATATATGATGTGTAGGCCAAGAAAGAATATAGCTTACCCTGTGTCCGAAATCTGAAATCCCGTATTCAGGTCTTCTATGAGAGAAGTGGCTTGAGGGGTGTTGGCTGAATCTATAGCAATGTCATCAAGGTAAACCGATAGGTATATGTCGGATTTATTATGACCATACATGCATGGGGCAAGGGTGGATGTTGCAAGACCTTGGGATGTTAAGTATCTAGCGAGGAGAGCGTACCATTCATTCGCAGATTGCTTAAGTCAATAGAGACAACTGTTAAGACGCCATAGTTTGTCTCCCTTACCGAACCCTGGTAATGTTCACATTTAGACTTCTTCTTTCAACTCACTTAAAAGAAATGTAGATTACTCATCGAATTGCCATGGTCGCCATATGTTTTTAGCACCTGTGGCAAGGAGGAAGAGTAGTAATTCATATCAGATGACCGGAGCGAAAGTATCTTCTAAGTCAAACCTGGTACTTATGAGAATCCTTTGGCAACAGCCCTTGCACCGTACCGTTCTAATGTACCAATCGCAGTTCGCTTGGTCTTAAAGACCCATTTACAGTCATTAATCTTGTCTCACATAGGTTTATCTAGTTCATCGAAAGTACCTCTTTTCTCAAGTGCCTTTATTTCTCATCCATTGCGTGGGACCATTATCCTTTAAGCAAGCTATTTACTACTTGGGTGTACGTATTGGGATCCTTGTCAGATGGTACAGTGATATTTCTGCCAAAGTATTGAGGTGGGCGAATAGTTGTGCCAGAGTTGTTCCTTTTCTCAGGAGGATTTTCCAGTTGTACTTCTAGTACTGGAGGTTCCGGTGTTTCTTTAGGCGTTTGGGTACGGTCATAAACTTAAGGATGTTCAGGCGGTGGAGGTGGATGTACTTCCTATAGTTGGTTTATCATTGGCTACCTGTGGTAGAGCTTTATCAGGTACCTGTACGCTTAGGTCGGAAGCAGGGTAGACAGTTGCAAAGGTCTATGATGAGGGTGCAGGTTCCTTGGGATCAAGAGGTACTATTGTGTAACGGGGGCACCCTATAGGAAGATGGATCCTAAGGTTGCGACCGCACCAAAAGACT
>QFET01013564.1:0-25288 GCA_003316355.1 Tuber calosporum
TTGGATTCCATTACTTGTTTTGTTAGCTCCATCCTATCGCTTTTAACCCTCTGTTTTTGAAATATGGTTACCTTGGTATGCTG
The DNA here is from genome assembly GCA_003316355.1 of Tuber calosporum. Classification (NCBI taxonomy): domain Eukaryota; kingdom Fungi; phylum Ascomycota; class Pezizomycetes; order Pezizales; family Tuberaceae; genus Tuber; species Tuber calosporum. The sequence continues at coordinate 84 of QFET01013564.1, forward strand.
CCTCTATTAGCATGTTTGTTGGACAGGATGTTTGTGCTTTTGTTTTTTTTCCTAGCTACAATCTTTTGTATTTAAAGAGTCTGCAATCCCTTAAGGATTCAGACTCTCAAGCCTCACAGGACTATCATCTTTAATACTACAAGTTGAACGGTCACTCTATTAGTTCCATACCTTTTACCTTGTCTATTGAAGACCTATCCATCGAAGCTTCTCCCCCTATCCTAATAGTATCTTCAGAGTCCCTTTGGGATTCTCGAGATACTTGGGAGTAGGTAACATAGCCACTCATTATCCCATCTTTCAATCCACTGGACTAAGTCATTCTCATCCCCATTACTGAGCTATTGCTCACTTGGCTGAGATTGTGATACTTTTACATTTCTTCTATTAAAACAGTTATGGAGGGTTGTATTTGGAATACCATATAATTCACTTGCTTTATGAATTGAAAACCATGAAGTTGACTTGAGTGCTTTATATGAATCAGCGATTAGCTTCTCTTGATCAGCTTTCTTCAGAGCCATTACGGTAGTGATTTGAAACGGGGAATGTTCAGATATAGGTGATATATTGACCATTATATATACTGGACTATTGTCACAATTGGCTAGAAGGAGAACTAGCTAGGGAGGACAAGCGAGCAGAGTGAGCCTTAAGTGGCTTACCAGGATTTTGCACACATGACCATTTAGGAACATGTGGTTTTCGCACATGAAGCACACTTGTGAGTCAAGATTATTATAATTAATTTCGCACACAAGACCACTTTAGGGTCATGTGGGTTTCGTGCATGACGAACACTTGTGAGTCATGAAGTTATTATTAGTTGATTTCGCAAATATGAGTACTTTAGGGTCAGGTGGGCTTCGCGCATGACAGACACTATGAGTCATGAGGTTATTGTTAGTGCAGATAACCTTCGTATTTAGAAGGTCATATGATGTATGAGTTTTACATGGCTGCGGACTTGCACAGTCATAAAGCTCTGAGTTACAGGAAGAGGTCTATATAAGGACCCAGAAGGCGAAAGGAGGTTAGATTTTCATGCAACCATCTTTGTTATTTCCTATCTATAACTTTATCAAGCAAACCTTTATTTTGCTCAACCTCTAGCCACATAGGTTAAAGTTCACAGTTGCATTCCTCTATCAGCTGCTTATGAGAACTATTTACCTAAGGGTAGTCGCAATAGTAGAGAGCAAGTATCTTGATAGGGCGAATCACATGTCATTGCCGGTAGCGTGATATAGATAGTCAAAACAAAACATTTGGTTGTGTCCCTTTGCATCAACTAACAATATCAGCATGGGACCGATACCCTCGCACTCGCTGGTTTGAAACAAGTGCTAATTGCAGTGCTATCCCAGACAGTAACTGCAAGCTCTTTCAACCCCTAAGCCGGATCCCCCACTGAGACCTTACCACCCTGCACCCCAAGAACTAGAAGAATGTCCGCTAATCAAGAGTGAGGAGCAACCAATACAAGAGTATTGAAAGAACAGATCAGAGAGTTAAGAGGCATCTTTGAAGGAAGAAGAGTGCCGGACCCCAAGCTCAAAAGCCCAGAAACGTTCGATGGAACGAGGAAGGACTTGAGGATGTTCCTAGCAGCACTCAAGATATACTTGCAAACGGTCTGATGGCAAAGCGGATATGATGAAGACAAAATCCTGTATGCAGTTTCTCTGCTGATGGGAGGAGCAGCCCCATGGGCTATCCCATATATCGAAAGACCTGAAACAGTACCATGGACAACTTAGAACCAGTTCACATAAAAACGTTGCAAGCACAATTCAGCTACTTTGCAAGTAAGCAAAGTGCAAGAAACCAACTTAAAGACATGCAGTAAAGGACTAAAACGATTAACGACATGTGACACGAATTCCGCATGATATGCATGGATGCGGAATACAAAGATGCAACACTGTAAACCATCTTAATTAAAACCATGAATGGACCATTCCAGCAGGCATGGGCGACAGCAAACCAACAGTTTTCTACAATGGACTTACTAGCCAGGTGGGCTATTGGACAAGATTACTGGCTCAATCAGTTCAAACAGATGCAAAAGGGTGGTATGGCACAGAGGGTGCCAGACACACCATGAAATAATGATAGAACCTTCAGAACAAACAAGGTGATCCATCGAGGAGACCCCATGGACATCGGCCCCGTCAACCACAAAGGAGAGTTCTAGAGATTACCGACATAAGCGTATCGATGCAGAATCAGGATGCTTCTCTGCCTAGTGTGCGGGAAGGTAGGCCACATAGCGAATGAATGCAGAAATCCCTGGTCAACGAGACAAAAACAAAAAATAAGATCAATATTGACAGAAGACTATGAAAATGGATTGGAGACTTTAAAAGAAGAAAGTCCCCAGTAAAAGGTGGTCAGAGGAACGATAAAAAACCTGAACGCATCAGGATATCGAACTTATACGCGGCACTAAACAATATGCAACTATTGGACAACAAAGCAGACCATATTATGCTCATACTCTGTTTGAATAATGGTAAAGAATTGAGAGGAACAAATTCAATGGTCGACTCAGGGACAACAGATGATTTCATCCGCAGAGGATTCTGCATAAAAACTAAATTGCCCCTGACCAAGATCAAAGCACTGAGAGAAATCCTGATGGTTGATGGAACACCGAGTTCAGCAGACCCAGTCACACATGTGACCAAAATCCCAATGAGGATAGGAGACCATCAAGAAGTCATACCATTTCAAGTTGCCGGACTAGATAAGCACGAATCAATCCAAGAAATGCCATGGTTGAAATACCATAATACGAGATCGACTGGCAGGGCGAAAAGATAACCCTTGACAGTGAACAATCCAGCAACTCATGACTGCAAAATTCACCAATGGTTAATGCCATACAGGAAGAACTACAGAATACGGTGATCCTATGAATCTAGGTTTTCAACATCAAAACAGATATGAAGGGAACAAAAGATATCAATATGGAATTCCTCCACTCCGAAGCTCGCAACCCGATGCGAGAATCGTATAAGGAAGCTGTATATGTTATATACAGCACCGTAGACATGACGCTCCTGGCCACAGGACAGGCCACGATAAGAACAGCAATAGCAATAGAACTTTCAGACGACACCTATGCTCGAATTGCACTGCGCAGTGGCCTTGCATTCCAACATGGAATCACCACAGGTGCGGCGGTAAACGACGCAGATTATAGAGGTGAATTCAAGGTCCTATTGGTGAACCAAAAAGATTCAGACTCCGAGGTCTGTAAGGGAGAACGCATAGCCCAGATCATCATAGAGCTAATCAGTGCGGGAAAACTTTCTGTATCTAAAGAATTGGACAAGACAGAAGAGTGGACTCAGGATTTGGAAGCAACAGGTGATTCCTGAAAGGAACAGTACCATTAAAGGTCAATGGGGAAAGGAACGGTATCATTGAGGCACAATGGGTAAGGATCAGTACTATTAAAGGACAAGGGGAAAGGAACTGTACTATTGAAGGACAATGGGAAATTAACAGTACCATTGAAGTACAAGGGGAAAGTAACAGTACCATTGAAAGGCAAGGGGAATAAAGACAACCTCTTGATATACTTGATATCGAGCAGGACCTTTGGAAAAATGCATAACAGAGGTGACCAAACAGGAATATTAAGATGGTGCCAAGAAGAGCTCTGGATCGCAGCAACTACAATTAGCACCAAATTGGCACCTAAGTAAGGAAGAAAAAAGGACTACATCAGTGTGAAACAAATGGTACCGAAAACATACCATGAGTTTCTGGACCTTTTCGAGGAGGGAGAAAAAACTGATCTAGTAACCTTACCGAGCGGCGGACCACAAGATCGATCAGGAACCAGGAAAAGAGGACCACTTCATGAAGTTATATCCTCTAAGAGAAGATAAATTAAAGGCTCTAAGGATATATCTGAAAATGAACTTGGAAAGAACATGGATGAGAGCTTCAGCCTCATTAGCATAAGCCCCAATCCTATTTTAGAAAAAGAAGGTCGGAGGCCTGGGACTATGCGTTGACTATCGAGGACTAAGCACAATATCCAATAAAGACCGATATCCACTGCCACTTATGAGAGAAGTACTCGATCGCCTAAGAACAGCGAAACTATTCACCAAACTCAACATTAAGGACCCCTACTACAATATCAGAAGAAAGAAAGGTGATGAAGGAAAAACTGCATTTCAGACAATATATGGACTTTTCGAATATATGGTGATGCAATTTGCACTAGCAAATGCACCAGCCAGATTCCAAAGATGGATCAACACAACACTGAGTTTATACTTAGATGTGTATTGTATCGCATATTTAGATGATATCCTCATCTACTCAGAGAGTGTGGAACAACACCAAAAGGAAGTGAGGAGAGTTATGGACAAACTCAGGGAGGCAGGAGTCAAACTAATATCAACGAAATGGGAATTTCATAAGGAAGAAACGGAATATCTCATATTCATCATCAACCAAGAAGGAGTTAAAGTCGATCCTGTGAAAACCACCACCAACGATGAATGGAAAACGCTTAAACAGTCAAAGATAACGAAAGTTTTTTAGGATTCTGCAACTTCTATAGACAATTTATCGAAGGGTTTAGCAGGATAGCGAAACCACTCTATGACCAAACCAAGAAGGACAAGAAATGGGAATGGGGAGGAAAAGACCAAAAAGCTTTGGAACAACTTAAGGAATAATTGGTAACAGAACCAATTCTCATTCACTTCGACCCGGGAAAGCCAGTCAGGATTGAAACAGACGCTCAAATTATGTCTGCTCTGGCATAATATCTCAAATGGACTAAGAAGAAATTTGGAAACCTATTGCATATAGGTTCAAAGTGATGTCCCCAGCAGATTGCAATTATGACATTTACAACAAAGAAATACTTGCCATAGTTCAAGTGTTGAAAGAAAGGAGAAAATATGTACATGGGAGCTCACATGGAGTAAGGATTATAATCGATGATAAAAACCAGATTCTTGTCACTACCACCAAAGAATTACAGGGAAGCCAATTTCGATAGAGTGAAGAACTAAGCCAGTAAAATATTCAAATCTAATATCGACCAAGAAAACAATAAGGAAAACCTGACCCTCTCTCTAGTAGGTGGGAAGACCTGACAACACCAAAGGACGAAAGGAAAACTCAACGCCAGAGAATATTGTTGCGACATGAAATATTCTCCCCAGCAAACAATGAAGAAGACTCAGGAAATGAATGGGAAATTGCTATCAGTGAAATGCAAGTGCATAGTCTGAAAGAAATGGTACACAACCAGAAGATGAAAGATGCAATAGAAAATGACCACCAGTTCTAGGTAATCCGAAAAGCGCTAGAGGAAGGATAAAAGGTCCTTCCCCACATAGCCTTAGGGTTGTGTGAGTGGAAAGAGGACTGCATGTGGTATGACAGAAAACTTAGGGTCCCAGGAAGAGAAGAGATCAAGACGTTTATCATAAGGAGAAATCACGACATGCAAAACGCAAGGACACGGGAGATCAATAAAAATGACTGAACTCGTATGTCGGCAATACCACAGGCCTGAACTTCGCAAAGAAGTAAAACAGTATGTGAAAAATTGCGATATATGCAAAAGGACGAAGCCTATTAGACATGCACCTTATGGACTATTAAAGTCTTTTTGAAGTACCAGAAAAACCAAGAAAATACTAGCCATGGACTTCATTACAGGACTGCCAGGGTCAGAAAGAAAAGATGCAAAGGGTGGTCATAGACCGCCAGACAAAAATGGGACACTTTCTTCCCTGCAGAAAGGATATGACGGCAAAGCAGTTTGTCAGAATGATCGTGAATAATGTATACAGGCTGTATGGATTACCGGAAGATATCATCAGCAATCGAGGATGTCTAGTCTCAGTGGAAGTGTGGAAGGATAAGACTCAACAAATAAATATAGAAAGAAGGTAGAGTACGGCACTTCACCCACAAACCGACGGACAAACAGAATGGACCAATGGAATTCTCAAACAATATCTAAGATTCTATATCAACTATCAGCAAGACAATTAGGCAGGACCTCAATCATTAGCCCATTTTGCATACAACAACTCTTATCAGGAAACAAAAAGAAAATCGCTGTTCTATGTAAACTATAGACATCATCCTATGCATGAGCCTCAAGGTCTTTTGATTGGTGGAAAAAAAAACTCAAGCACAAGACAAGAGTCAACTGCATAAGGTATTAAGTGCTGAAATAACCTTAGCCGAGCTAAGATCAAAGGAAGACGTCGATCAATACAGAAAATCTGTTGTAAACCTCAATACAAGCAATCAGATGTGGTTACGGGTAAAGAAAATTAGGACCTGTTAGAGGTAGCCGATTCTAAGAAAACGCAAATCGGACTAGGCCTAATTCATAATTAGTAGATGGAGTCTTGTCTAGGAAGGCTCATTGATAGAGAGGTAAAGATTATCAAGTAAAACATATGATATTGATAAGATCTCTTCTCCGTTGCTTGATGATGGCTAAAGCACGGGAGGCACTTCGATATTTATATCCCGCGTTTGAGTGTTCGTGGACTACATCTATTTTTCATACAAACTAAGTACCTATCCGTCTTTCCCAGCGTTTCTACCATAGTGCGTACATCGTTTGACCCTGAAGATTCTCTTACCCTTACAGCTATTGGTGCAGTCGGTGCACCTTTTTCACCGACAGGTTCACACCTTCGGTAGGAGACGCCTGACCTCCTTTCTGCTGTTCAGACCTTGGCCCATCCTGTTTGGAACGTACCAATAGTCTCTTAGAACACCAAAGGGCCAGCATGGTTGTTGACCTTATCTCCTCCGTGGTGATAGAACCAGCTCTGCAGCTGGATTTCAGGATACCTTGTGTTCACGAACGGGCCAATACCATCTCGTCCTCACTGTCTCTACTTATCAACTTGTTCCAATTGGTTTATTAAGCATAATAGCATTTCCTGCTCGTTCTCTTTGCCGCCGGGACTACCTTTATCCTTATTTTAGTCTTATGACTTCAAACATGTGTAACTCCGCGAGTTCTTAACGGAATCGCTTGGTTCTACCTGGGTTGGATAGCCAGAGAGCTCCTCTTATGGACCCTACGAACAGCATCCGATCCGAGGGATGGCGGCGACGTATACGGTTATACAAGAGGTGCTTCAATGACTCGGTTTTGTATGTGAACGATCAACTATGCAAGGTGCCAGTCTTGTCGCAGGGTGCGAACATCGGGGCCAGTGGGGTATGACTTGGATTTTCACGCATTTTTCGTATGAATGCACTACTGGATTCCAGTATCATTTACCCACATGCCTAACATGAGCTCTCTCCTCCTAGGGTTCGTCCCAAACTCTTCTTCGTCTTTCAGGTACCCATCATCCCATCTAAAAATTAAACAAAAAATAAAATATATCTTTCAAATGCCATTTCCTGTTTGAGCCCCAATTGGTAGGGCAAAAAACCTGCTGCGTTTGCTTGGACACATTTGGAAAACCTTTTCGTTGTCACTCAAAGTCTGCCCTTCTCGGCAATTCCGGGTTCTCTCTGTGAAATTCCTCCACCAATTCCTGTGTGTTGTTAAAGTTCTCCAGTTGCTCCCTTGTGTTCTTATCCTCCGAACACCCTGTCCACTTCACAAAATACCATAATTCCTGCATCCTCTGATTTCTACCGCATACCTGCCTGGTTTACGAGATTATTTCACTCTTCACATTCTGCTCTATTTCCCATTCTAAATCGGCATCGGCTTCTTCTGGTTCACGGGGTAGTTGTTCTCTGGCGGGCCTTGCCGAGGTAAGGTAGGGTTCCAACAGTGAGACAAGAAATATCAGATAGATTTTCCACCATGGAGATATTTCTAGTTTAAAGGCACGTTCTAATTTTCTTTCTAACACCTTAGGCGGCCTATATAACTTTGGGCAAAGCTTCTTGGATGGTCGCTTTGTTCATATATTATTTGTGTTGACCATTACCAGGAACCTGATCTTTATCTCTGGTTGTTGCTTTGCTTTTCGATAATAATATAGGCTCATATTTTGTCGAGTTTATTCCAGCGCCTCCTTTGCCTGTTTTATGTATTGTTTTCATCCAGTTAGCATATAAGCTTGCTCCTGGATTTTGAGCTTCACATTCCTTCATCCATTCTGTCTGAAGATGAAACCCATATTTTGCATAAAATGGAGATAACCCGTGAGCGTTGGTAGCCGAGTTGTTGTAGGCATGCTCGGCTAATAGTAACAGCTGTTACCAGTCGTTCTGATCATAGTTGACAAAATTCCTCAAGTAACCTTCCAGCACTTGGTTGGTTCATTTGGTCTGTCCATCAGTCAGCGGGTGGTAAGCTGCTGACATTTTTCGTTTTATCCCCAGGCTTTTGGAAAGAAATTACCAGAATTCTCCTGAGAGCTTTGCATCTATATCGGAGATGATATCTGCTGGAAGTCCATGCAGCTTCCGAACTTCCCATAAGAATACTCCGGCCACATCCTTTGAAGTTGCATTTCCCTCACATCCGATAAAATATGCCTTTTTTGTGAACCGATCTACTACTACTATTATTTGAGTCTTCCCTTAAGATTAAGGTAGTTGAGTTATGAAATCTGCGGATATGAATGTCCAGGCTGCGTATGGGACTTTGATGGGTTACAGTAGGCCATATCTTGCATGTCGGGGAGATTCATTGTGCTGGCATTCATCACAGGACCGGACGTAATCATTCATCCAGTTGGTGATGCCTTTCCAATAGAAATCTCGGGACACGATTGCCAAGGTTTTCTCTTGTTCAAAGTGTCCAACTACCTTTGGATCCAGGCATCCTTTGGCGATTGTGGTCAGTAAGGCTTCTTTGTCTGGAATGTAGAGCCGGTCTGTGTAATATAGGAGTCCCTCCGACACTGTCCAGTTTGTTGGTAGTGGCTGCCCTATTTTCCTGAGTTCTTCAAATTCATTTTTGCGTTGTTGCCAGTCTTGGTCCTCCCTTGCCGCTTGTCTGATGTCTGCCAATAGCTGTTGATCATATTTTTTTTATGTCTACACTGGATTTTATGGCGTTGGATATCATGCAAGTTGGTTTTCAAACTCTGGCCATTTCTTCCAGATCTCGCCCGTCAAAGTACTCATTGTCTTTTTGGTCTGCTTGTAGTTGCGCTAGAGTCACCTTGCTTGGTTCTGCCATTGCCCTTCTATGGGAGATATCTGAGCTTCCATAACTCTAACCCACACGTTCTGTTGGTTCTAGGCGGTCCACTTCAATTGCCTCCAAGGTGTTTATGTTCTCGATTACCAGTTGTGCTATACGATCTCCTACGCGCACTTGGCAGTCATTAGATTTATGGTTCCTCATGATGATCTTGATTTCACCTGTGTAGTCGTCATCTATTACTCCACCTCCTCTTGAAATTCTGTACTTTGCCGCTAGGCCACTTCTTGGTGCTATACATGCGTAGGTATTTTGTGGTAACCCAATTGCGATACCTGTTTCCACCAGAACTTGTCCTTTTTTCGGCACTATGAAGTCGTTAATTGCATAGAGGTCGTGTCCGGCAGCTATTTGCGAGCCCTTAGTAGGCATCCAGGCCTTTTTTGACCGCAATTTTAACCTGAGTGTATTGGGTATTTGGTTTGCTGTTATCCCAGAACTTCCCGTATCTTTCTCTTCCGGCTCATTTAAGTGTACCAGTCAGATATGGAAATTTGATGGTTTAAGTATAGAATGTTAGCAATGCGCAGCTCCCTACTCTTGATGGTACTCCGGCCGTCGGTTTAGTGCATCAGGTTTTCCTCCCCTCTTTCCTGGCCTATAAACTATTTTGAAGTTGTAGTTTGCCAGTTGCTGGGCCCAACGTATTTGCCTAGGATTACATACTTTAGTTGTTAAGCAGTTATGCAAATTTTGGTAGTCCGTATATACAGTGACTGGGTCCTTTGTTCCCACTAAGTATTGCTTCCATTCTTTGAATGCTTCTAGTATAGCCAGCAATTCTTTGTCATGGATTTCATAATTCCTTTCGTCAGGGCTTTGATTTCTGGAGTGGAAAGTGACTGAGTAGAGTTTTTTGTCCTTAAATTGGGAGAGAACGCAGCCTAGCGCGAAGTCGCTAGTATCGGTCGCAACTATAGTCTCTCATTCCGGGTAAAAATTGCATAAAATAGGGGGAGTTGTGAACCTGTATTTGAGTTCCACAAATGATGCCCGTTGTTCTAGTCCCCTGCTGAATATCCTAGGGTCTCCCTTCAACATTTCCGTTATAGGTTTGCAGATTTTTGAAAATCCTTGATGAAACGTCGGTAAAAATTGGCAAAGCTAATGAATATTTACACCTCATTTACTGAGTGAGGTGCTTTCCAGTCCTTGATGGCCACGAATTTTCTTTCACTCATGGTAACCCCATTTGCTGCCACGATATATCCTAGGAATTCCACGCTATCCGTATAGATTACTGACTTGGAAGTTGATACCGCTAATTAGTATTCTTCCAACCGAGCTGAGACCTGTTCTACTAAGTGAACGTACTCTTCTTCAGTTTTTGAATAGAATAGGATATCGTCCAGGTATACCACGAGTCCGTAGTCCAGAAATTCTCTTAGGATTTTGTTCATCATTGCCTGGAATGTGGCGGGGGCGTTTACCAGCCCGAATTGCATTACTTTGTATGCTAAGTGCCTATATCGGGTGTGAAATGCTGTTTTCCACTCATCTCCCTGCTTGATCCTTAACAGGTGTTATCCATCCTTAAGATCAAACTTTGTGAACACTGTTGCCCCTGCGACCCTATCCCGGAGTTCCCTCATCAGCGGTAATGGCTATTTGTTGGCTATTGTCAGTTTAATTAATTGACGATAGTCTACACATAACCTCATTGAACCAGCTGGTTTGGGGACAAATAAAATTGGTGCCCCTGCAGGTGACTTGCTTTCTTGGATCTTTCCTTGATCTTGCATTTTCTGTAAGTATTTGCTAAGCAAGTCAGGTTGATGAGCTGACATCGGGTATATTGGTCCCCAAGGTGGTAGCACACCTGGGACCAAGTCAATACCATTGTCAAAAGTTCTTCAGGAGGCTAGTTTTTCAGCCGTGTCTGGTAAGAATACCTTTTTATATTTGTCGTATACTTGGGGCACGGTTTCCAACAGCTTGAGGCTTCCTGGCTTGTTATTGTAGCCTAGGGGTGCATTTTCCCAATCTTCGATACTTTCCAGGTTGGTACGTTCTATCCTCCCCACGTATTTAGTCTTTAGATAGTAAGCAACCGTCTCATCCTATTCAAATAAATTTTCCAAGTCCTGCCCCTGGACATGGCTTTGACAATTGTCATAGTTGAAAACCCATCTTAGGGGGTCATCGATGTTCATGATGGGGTGTTCCTTATGCAACCAGTCAAATGTGATAATCAAATCATATCTTCCCGCTGGTGCGATTACACACGTTATGTGAGATCTGTGTGCATTGTCCCAATATCTAGCAGAATTGGGTGAGTGTAGTGTTTTCCTCCTACCGCTGAGTGGGTTCCTTCGAAGGTAAGGATATTTTGTGTCTGGGCGTGTGTTTTGTAAGGAATCTTATACTGGTTTACCAAATTTTGATTGACCAAAAAGATGTTTGATCCTGAGTCTAATAGTGCATATGCAGAGATTCTTCTCCCATTTGCTTCGATGGTTACCCTGCCTTCTGGGCAGGTATAATATTGCGGCACAGTTACTGGTGTCTTTAGTTTCTTGTTTTGGCCGGTAAGGGCCTATGCCAGTCGTTTTTGTGACATGTTGCGAGGGTTTTGAATAACAATAACTGAAGGTGTTTGTTACCATGCCAGCACGGTTTCGGCTATTGAAGCCTCCTCAGACAAACTAAAAATGCCTTTGCTTGATGTAATGGGCAGCCCACTAATAGCGGTCTTTACCCCTAGCCGAAGGGTTTCCATACACCGGCCATTTGCCCTGGCACCTGCCTTTGCCTAACTGGAGCCAAACTCGTATGATTAGGTGATAGTCAGCTTTCATGTGATAGGAGGTTTCTTCACGCCACGCCTCGATAACCGCAGGAGTCTTGCACACCTCACCTGTTCACAAAGCCTGAGTCCAGATTCGGGACGGATTTACCACACTCTATTTAGCATGTGAACTAGGTAGCTGCAGTTTCCCATTCTCTTCCAACTTCTTTTTTCTTGATGTTCGTGGTTCAGTTCCGTTTATCCAATTATTCCGTTGTCCAGCCTACCCTTGATACCTATTCCTTCCTGGAAGGCTTCTCATGATCCACGCTAAACGGGTATTCACTTGACATTCTTAAGAGGTCTCTGGTTTGCCCTAGTCTTTCCACTCTTCCTTGGAGCATCGAACGGGATTTAGGGCTTTAGAAGGACTCAGGTTTAATTGACTGTCTTCCGTACTAAGGCTCGAAGTACACCAAATGTTGCACTCCACTTTCATCATTTTGAGTATAAGGTTCCAGGAGTTACTCACGGACTACCACGAGCGGCCATCCAAGTTAATCGGTTCTTGCTCGGCTGTCCTTCTTAGGTCTGCATTACTCCCGTAGGTCTGGACTACTTTTCTTGACTCTCGCTTGGTTTTTGAGTTTCCCTCGCAGAAAAGCGGAATACCTGCTAGTAGGATCTTGCAGAGGTCGAGCCCGCTTGTTGATTTCGATGTTCAGAAAGGGGTCTGTAACCGAGTACCCGGTCGCCGTCGCTGCCGGTGCCTGAAACTTTCTTAAGTTTCGTCCATGTCATCCAATTCCCAAATTCGGGGTTGGTTGACTTGCTTTACCCACGGTGAGGGTTTTATCTGCCCCTTAGGCATATTTGTCGCCTGGGGTCTTTTGTATGGGGTCTTGAAGTTCCCCCTTCATTGTCCTATAATTGATACTTGGGCCTGTTTCCTACAGAATTTCCAAGTATAATTCGCCAATGTGCATCTTGTGCATTGATTGGCTTTTTTTCCTTTCCTCAATTTTATCTTTAGGGATTCCTTTATAAGCTTGGATCCAATTTGTGTGCTCAACCTTTTATTCTGCGTGAGTGTTTTTCCATTTCTCCACTTGTTTTTTCTTTTTATATGCCGCTTTTTCGGCCGCGGTATATGTTTTACGCTTCTTATTCCCTGCAGGCGCATTACTGGGTTTTTGGTCCTACACTCTTTTCCTTTTTTGGGTATCCCCTTTCCCTTGGTCCTTTTTTCTAAATAGACCTAGTTGTTCCTTGAACGATTCCTCCGCTTTGTTGACCCAGCGGACTGCCTTGACCCATTTGCTATCCAGATCATGATTCTCATGTGATAGCGTTCGCATAGCTTCAATAGGGAGCTGCCACTGAATTATGGTCCTCTAAGCAATACCGGAGACTTCTGCGTCGATGTTATGGTTTTCCATCGTAAGGAGGTATATTTCTATGTCTCCTGTATACCGGACCTTCTCCATCTCAGTTGATGCTTTTTGAGCTTTATGAAGGACTGAGAATCGTTCTGTAACTTCGGTTCGGAAAGTGACCCAAAAATCATAAACCTCATGTTTAAGGAAGCCGTGTTCTCCTCTCTTCTTTATATGGTAAGTTATCGCAAAAGGGGCTACATTGGTTCCTTCCATTCTTTCCAACGCATATTTGATGCCTTCCTCATCAACTTCCCATTGCCAGGGGTTTCTCGCAAAGTAATCCTCACAATTTAATAACCATACTTACACGTCTTGACTAGGTGAATTTTCATATTTGAAAGAGGGATCCGCCTGTCGCCTATTTGTTCAGGCTAATGCTTGCCCCAGACAGTCCACCCAAGCATCTACCTCTCTCTCGAATTTTCGACCCAGCCGAGGTCGGCGCATTGGTTCACCACCTCATCTAGATGGGCCTACCCTATCATCCGAACCCGGGTCATCGTCTCCAGGGTAAGGGGGATTTGCTGGCTGAGGCGGTGGCGGGTTTTTTCCCCCATTCCCGTTTCCTTTTCTTCTGTCTACTCCTTTTCCCTTATCCCTTGTTGGGATAAACCGGAATTCTTCCTTTCCATCAGCCATGGTTCGTTTTTCTAATCCCGGATTTTCCACTGGCTGTGGTGCCACTGTTTCCCACACACTAGGTGGGTTTTTTGCAACCTGTAGTTGCGACAACGTTTCATTCATTCGTTTTAATATTCGTTTTAACTGCTCCGAGGCAGTATTCTGTCTGACTAAATATGCCTCTCTTTCAGCACCCTCTTGTTCGTGGCGCTGGTGAAGTTCCCGTAACTCCAGTCTGGTGTGCTCATGATCTTTTTGTGCAGCCACTTGTTTTTGTAGGAGTTCAGCTTTTTGCCTAGCCAAGGCCTGTTCCAGTTGGCGATCCTGTTCTAGCAATTCTTGTCCTGTTGCACCAATGTTAGCTTAAAGTTGGTATCTTACCGCTTCATGGTGGGTAGCCCGTTCTTCCTGTGCTCGCAATTTTACTTCCAACGGTTTGGTGGTTGCATCTTATAGTGCCGCGGTTTCTGTTGCTAATGTTTCAAGTCCCGAATTGACTTGTTTCAACTCTTCACCAATTATAGGTTCCCCACGGGTGATCATTTGGGCGTGATGTTGGAGTTGGTTTGTCTGATCCTGAGCTTGACTGGATAGTTAACTGTAGGCCTGATGTTGCATATCAACCGATTCCGGAAGTGTATGGTCGAAGTAGCCCATTACCTGGCCCAAGCGTTCTGCTAACATTTTCATAGCTAGATTTCGGGCGTCAGGGGGACGGGGAGGGCTTGATCGAGTTGCCGGGGCCGATTTTCAGACCCCTCTTGGCTGCGAGAGGTGGTGGAGTGCCAAAGGTGACCTGGAGCATCCAGGTGCATGATCGCTTCCCACCAGAGAAACTTCTTCTGTATTGGACATGGCCTTGTCCGTGCCGACAGTTAATTGTCGTGCCATACCGTGTTATAGGGACTCTAGATAATTTCCTAGTCTCCAAAGAGATGGGGATAAGGAGGTGGAGGTGAGACTGAAAGAACTGTAGGTTCCTTCTTCTTCGGTATCGTAGTTAAGGAATGGTTTTCACACGAAGGAGGGATCATAGAAGTGTTTGTAGATTTCTTGAAAATCTGACTCAGTAGGTACAATTTGGGGATCGGTGAACCAGGAGGGTTCCTGAGGTATGTAGAATTGAATCTCCATGAGGGAGTCTTAAAGTATTTTTTCGAAAGAGGAGATATAATTTGAGGGACGTGGTTTGAGCAGAAGCTTGTCAAGGAGGATGGAATCTGCGACGAGTTTGTATAATTCCTGAGGTATAACTTGGAGGTGTCCGAAAGTTATGTAAAGAGCCTTGGTAACATTGAGAAATATCAATATACTGTTAGGGGTAGCTGATTCTAAGAACACGCAAATCAGACTAGGTCTATATTTTAATTCCCTAGACGGAGTCTTGTCTGGGAAGGCTAGTTGATAGAGAGGTAAAGATTATCAAGTAAAACATATGATATTGATAAGATCTCTTCTCCGTTGCTTGATGATGGCTAAAGCTCGGGAGGCACTTCAATATTTATATCCCACGTCTGAGTGTTCGCGGACCTCATCTATTTTTCATATAAACCAAGTACCTATCCGTCTTTCCCTGCTTTTCTACCATAGTGCGAACACCATTTGACCCTGAAGATTCCCTTCCCCTCACAGCTGATAGTGCAGTCGGAGCTCCTCTTTCACCAACATGTTCACACCTTCGTTAGGAGATGCCTGACCTCTCTTCTGCTGTTCAGACCTTGGCCCCTCCGGTTTGGAACGTACCAATAGTCTCTTAGAACTCCAAGGGGCCAGCTTGGTTGTTGACCTTATTTGCTCCATGCCAATAGAACCAGCTCTGCAGCTGGGTTTCAGGATGACTTGTGTTCACGATCGGGCAAATACCTTCTTGTCCTCACTGCCTCTGCTTATCAACTTGTTCTAATTGGTTTATTAACCATACTGGCATTTCCTGCTCGTTCGCTTTGACTCTGTGACTACCCGTATGCTTATTTTAGTCATACGACATCAAACATGTGTAACTCCGCGAGTTCTTAACGGAATCGCTTGGTTCCACCTAGGTTGGATAGCCAGAGAGCTCCTCCTATATTCCCTGCGAACAACATCCGGTCGGAGGGACGGCGGCGACGTATACGTTGTTACAAGAAGTACTTCAATGATTTGGTTTTGTATGTGAATGATCAACTGCGCAAGGTGCCAGTCTTGTCGCAGGGTTTGAACGTCGAGGCCAGAGTGGTATGACTTGGATTTTCACGCATTTTTCGTATGAATGCGCTACTGGATTCCAGTATCATTTACCCATGTGCCTAATAAGACCCCAAGACCTTCAAAGAAATTGGATTACAACAAGTGTGGACTATGCAAAATCTTGGCAAATGTGGGAAGAAGAGCATATAAACTTGACCTACCACCCTCACTGAAGATTCATCCCACATTCCATATTTGTCTCTTTTAACTATATAACAACAACCTATTACCGTCTCAGATCAAATAACCCACTCCTCCAATCGAGACAGAGGGAGACCCGGAATTCGAACTCAAAGAGATAATAGACTCTCGCTGATACCGCAAGAAACTCCAAAATAGAGCCCAGTGGACAGGCTATAGTGCAAAACATTATCAAGAGTGGTACCTGGCAGCAAACTGCGAGAATGCAGGATGAGCAGTTAAGCAATTTCACCAACGATATCCAGCAAAGCCAATCAGTCAAAACTCCAGTACCACAAGATGTCATGGAAGAGTATTGGCAAGGAGTCAAGCTTAAGGAAAGTGCCAGGAGGGCACAAATAGGAGGACCAAAAGTGGATGCGGATCAATCGTGGAAGAAAGAGGAGAAACACAACCTATCAGATTGGGAGTGGAGTATCCACAAATCCAAATAAAGAATGGTCTCAGATACTGAACATGCAGCACCATCCTGGGTGGCATGTTATGATAACTAATGCAATATCCATCGTGGAGACAAAGATAGCCATGATGGATTCCTAAGGGCACCAACAAAACACCATGATAACATTAGCTGGCGAGCATGTAACAATAATCAATGCCGAATCCATAAGGCAGATAAACTAATTTGAGGAATTTTTTCAAAGAAATAGGACCACCAAAAAAGATTGGAAAACATGTTCACAGGAGTTAACAAAAGGATTGGAGGGGGTATAAAAAAGTCAGATTCGCAGAAGAAAATTGGGATATCAAAATGGAGTCAGACAACGAGGCCGAAGAAGACACCCGTACAGAAATCAACTTCACAACAATGGTAGAAATGAGGGAGAAAATCGAAAACTTGCAAAAACAACACGAAACAGCATATACCAATTTCGAATTGATGAGACTACGAACCAAAGAAAACGTAACTGAGTTTCAAAGACAGATCAAGAACCAAAAAAAAAACTAGGAAGGGAAAGATCAGGGAGGAAGAAACTAGAAGGACATGTGGAAATGTTAAGAGCATTGGTGAATAGAATTCGAGATGGAATCAGGGGCGAACTCTACTATGGTAGATGGTAGGCCAGGTTGCCTAATGGGACTTATGCAAAGAGAGAGGGGAGGTAATGTAACGATTGCCTAGAAGGAGTACTAGGCAGGGAGGACAAGCGAGCTGAGTAAGCCTTACAAGGCTTAGGAGGATTTCGCACACATGACCATTTAGGGTCATATGGGTTTTCGCCTATGACGCACACTTGTGAGTCATGAGGTTATTATTAGTTGATTTCGCACACAGGACCACTTTAGGGTTATGTGGGTTTCGCGCATGACACACACATGTGAGTCATGAGGTTTTTGTTTGTGCAGATGACCTTCGCATTCAGAAGGTCATATGATGTATGAGTTTCACCTGGCTGCGCAATTGCACTGTCATAAAGGTTCGTGTTGTGGGAAGAGGTCTGTATATAGACCCTGAAGGGGATAGGTGGATAGCTCTTCACGCAACCATCTTTGTTTTTACCTATCTATAACTTTATCAATCTAACCTTTATTCCGCTCCACCTCTAGCCTCCTAAGTTGAAGTTCACTGTTGGATTCCTCTTTCAAGTACACAGGAAAACTATTGTACTAAGCCTAGTCGTAATAGTAGAGAGTAAGTATCTTGATAGGCCCAATCAAATATCGTTGCTTGTTGCGCGATATAGATAGTCTAACCTTAACAACTATGATAAGGAAAGTTCTGCTTGTAAGTTAAATAGTTTGCCTTATATAGTTGAGATTTCAATTCAATAACTTGATGAACCATTGTTCATATCTTCCTCTTTATATCTATATTAACAACAATGGGATTAATCTAACCATAGTGCTATTATTATTCAAAAGGCCTTGTACTCACACAATATTCCTTAGCTTCAATAACAATGTCTAAGCTCTATATTATATAAATATTATTTGATATATAGAATTCTATTACTCTGCACTTACACTACAGACAAAATGAGTTTAAAAGAGAAAGGTATTGTAGTGGTATTGCCTATTTTCGCGATAATTAACCAAGAAACAATCTGACCCATAGCTAGGTGGTGACCGATAGCACCCCCGAATACGTTACCACATTCCTCGCGTGTCGCAGCAACTTAACCGTTTGGACATACTTCAAATTTCAGCCGCCGTGACGCACCGGAAGGAGTGCCCTTCATTAACTTCTACCGTCTCTGCTCCTCACAACGCACGACAAGATTCGAGCTGTCAACCAACTCGAATACCTGGTACATAGATTCTTCCCTGGATGAAGACCACCCGCTACCAATCCGCAAATTCCAGACAGCACAGGGAGCCCGAACCCCCTCTATGCCATGCTTCCGGCGCCCCACAATCACACCCACATGGTACCATAACCGGCTTCTGCTTGCGCAACCTTTTCATGGCAATGAACCTCGTCGGAAAAATACAAAAGATTGCCAGCAACAGATAGATCCGCACACTTCTCCCTCTTCCAATACAAGTTATCCACCGTCCCCTGCCGGCTAATGAGGTGGCAAATGCAATAAATTCGCCCCTCCCACAATCAAGGTCTTTGCGGGGAAAGCACCCTGCTTGGACGGTGAGTGGCGGTAGCCAAATAGGCTTGTTCTCACCTCGATATACCTGCCTGGCAGGCCAGAACTTTAGGACGATTAGCAGTCCGGCTGTCTAGTGGCTAGTGACACGAAAGAGAGCCCTCTGTAAAAATAAGCTCCCCGAAGTCTTGTACTTTTTTATTATTTTGGGAGGGGCCAGCAGAGTATGGGCGCTAATATGGAAATGATGGAAATGGACAGGTACTTCTTTCGGTGAAAGATTGACAAGATCGTACTTAGCGGACGGGATAGAGCAGGGTGCTTCCCTTTTTGCTTTTCTAACTTGTCGTCTAACAGGATTCCCCCTTTTCTACTTTCTCCATCCTTCCTTCTGTTCTTGTTTGGTTGGTGTGACATTGTGCTATGGTGGAGCAGTTGTGAAGGTTCTGATCAGTGGCTGTAGCGCCAACGCTGTCTATGCACATGGATTAGTTGGGGATTAACACAGTTTCGTTGTAAATTGCATGAATGAAGGGTGGGTGCTGGTAATGAAGTTGAGTCTATAGTAATATAAAATAGTAATAGGAGGAGTTAAGTTGACTGTTGAGATATAATTTGTGGTTGGCTATTTGGCTGCTCAGGGGTTGAATAAAACAGTCCAACATACTGGTTGAGATTGTACTGCGATATCATTAACAGAACAACGGGATCATCTAGCCTATTATGCACCGAGCAGAGCTCTTCGGTGAACTTATCAACCGCTTATGAAGTTGAACTACCACCACAAGTTGTCCTTTGTCCGATGCTGCAAATACCATATAGCAAGTAATAAATAACAGGACAATTGAGAATCGCTTTACTAGGGAGTAAGGACAACAAAGAAACTAAGCTAAACCTGCAGGTGAGGCAGATTCATAATCACCATCACGCATCTCTCCTTGATGCATGCGATGCTTTAGCATCCGGCGGCACCGATTAACAGCTAACTCCCGGATATAAATTTTGAGCTTTCTATGAAACATCCCCCAGTCGAACTCAATGTGATGGTCCTCTCCAGAGCTAAGTTCAATGAAGTCGCTCAGAAAAAAAAAAATCCGTGTGATGTTGGATTGGTTGAGATGATACTGCTAATGTTAGCTAGATTGAAGTACTAATTCAAAGTAGTATGGGGCACTACCATGGGGCCTGCTGTACGAACAGCCAACTTGGAGATCGGGTGCCTTTTCCAGATTTCTATGTAGCCGCTTATGTTGCCAACCCAATCAAATCCCTTGAAACTTGCAGGACCTTGAGGGCTGCCAATGGAAAACAGATCCTGGGTAATCTCTTGAAAGGTAGGAAATCCTAAGCTTGCAAACTCGAGGTCCGTAAGTGGCAGGGTCGGACATTTGTATGGTGGGTCCTCTATCAGCTTAACCAACATCACCACAGTTACGCTCTCAGTACCCTCTAACCACAGCTTTGCATCCTTGACAAGATGCTCATAGATCTCGGAGAAGCCAACCTCCAATATGAACTTCGGCTCAATAATGCCAGCTGCATTTACAATTTGCACAACAGCATCGGGGGCTTTCTCAGACCCCTCATATGCTGCGCAAAACGTCTCGAAGGTTTGTCCACAAACAATGTCAAACTGCTCTTGCAGACTTATTGGAAGATGAGAAACTGCTTGCTGGAAGCCCGTGGAGACAGTTGACACCACCTTATCATGCAGTGGGCTTGGCATGCATTGTATCGTGAGAGTGGACGTGGAGGCATCGAAGAAGTATTTAGGGAACCTGCAACTCTTTGGTAAGTATTTGATCTGATGAGAGAACTTGAAGATGACAACTTACCTTTCATCCTCTTCAATATGTAAGAGGTTCTTGAACTTTCCGAAGTCAGATATCCCCATATTCATCGTTAGGGACTTCTCCCTGCCTTCTGGGGAATCAAACATCCCAGTACCCTTACGCCAATCATCCAAAATCTTGACACGTTCATCAAGATTTGCCGTATTCGAATCAATCACCTGGGGAATGAATGTGTCCTCCATTGGAGTTGGTGGCGTCGGCGGCGTGGTTGAGTGGGGAGGTGACCTGAGTTCTGAGGGGGAATGGACTGGTGGCGTGGGTAATTGTCGGTTATTCTGCCAGCCATAGCGACTAGGAAAGTATCTATTTTCAGGTACCGGCTGGAGGTAAGGCAAACTGTGGCCCCACAGATCATCACGTCCCCATGATTCATTCTGTCTAAACTCCATTTTTGGCTGCTCTCTCTGTAACAACAGTGTTAGCAACCAGTGATTAAACAAAAGGAGCCATTCCTGCAGAAATGGCAAACAGAGGGGCATCAGAATTTGATTATGAGGAGAGAAAGGGAAGCAAACCAGGTCAGAAGGCCAACCGAATTTTTCCAGGTGGAAAAAGAGATGAGGTGATAGAACAGAAAAATCGATTTGCGGGGCGGGTGGTGCGTAAAAAACGGACGAGGGAGATTGAAGAGGGGGAAGGGTCTATCGAAACAATTGGCCATATATAAACCTGAATTCAGGGTACTGTACGAGTAATTGTTACCCGGATCACCCCCCCCCCCCCAATTCGTCGCCTCCTACTCCTTTTTCCGTGTTTACACCCCCAGTTGCATCATTCCCCTCCTCGTTTCTTCGAGCACCTCCCCAGTCCTCTCCCCTGCCATTGCCTTCCTGCAGCCCCTTTCCTTCTTCCCCTTGCACGCCCTAACCTTTCCGAGATAGCTGTCTCGAGCATCCTGCTTCCTTTGCAGCCTTGCGGGCTTCTTCGCCTCCTTCTCCTGCTTCTTCATATTCAAGAAGGTGGTCCTCCTATCCTTGACAATGGCCATCACCCCATCACCCTTGGTGTCCTTAATGGCGACAAACCTTGACATAGTCTTTATGCTATTGCCATCAATATTTATGTTTCGGCTTGTGTGAGCATTAGCTCCCAGTGCCCAGAGATTACTGGACCCGCTCTTCCTCGCGTCTCTGTACTCCAACTTTCTGAGGCTCTTGGGAACAACCCAGCATTCGATGGAGCCTGTCGTGGTACATAGGCTGAGTAAGACGTGCGAGTCACGCTTGATGGGTAGGAGTATGATGCGAGGAAGGGTGGTATGGTAATATCGGAGTTGTTACATTGTATACAGGCTCTAAATCAGCATGTTGGGTTCGCGGTCAAAGTGGGATATGGGATATGTCAAAGTCGTCTACTGTTGGGTCAATCTTCATCGTGTTGGCACAGTGGTCCCTGCCACGACGGAAGGCGACATGTGAGTACTCAAGATCTTCCTGTTTTTTTTTGTCTTTTTTTTGGATGGCTCATCAATGAGTCTTCGCAGATATCCAGGGCGCTCACGGCGTTGTGAGAAGTGGTAGCAGTCTTTGCTGTTGGTGTCGTCAGTGGGGCCAGGGGGGAACATGGGGCATTGTTGGTGGTTTGTGCATGGGGCGATTACAGCACCGGGCTTTCTTTCGATAGGGGGGTTAGCAAGCCACCTGCATTCTCGATTGTGGGGGATTAAAAAGCTTTGCCGGAGCCCATGGTGTAGCCCTCCAGGATGGTGGACCGGGCGTAGGCGACGGCCGCCAAGCCCGTTGGCGTGCCAATTTCGGTAATCAAAATGACACCGCCGTCCGGATTTACTTGTGACCAGAGTTCTTCAATGTTTTGGTGGCGGAAAAATGACATCCCTATAGCGCGGAATCAGTTTGTAGCAATGACCAGATCGTAGAGTTTTCTCAGCTGAACTCTATTCTTCTCCGTCACGGCGCCCGGCATGTAGTGTACACTTTTCAAATAGATATCCAACACCCAAGAAATAACTAGAGCACCATCCAAGAGGGCTCAAAGGGAGTCGTGAAAATACTACCTCGCCACAAACTTGATTGACAGATTGTTTGACTCCTTGGGCCCAGAGGTGAATATGCTCTCCTTCGGATGGGCTTCGATGAGCTTAGCAACATACTCATGTGCAACATCAATGGCCTTCTCTGCCTCCCTGATATAGGCATGTGTGCATGAATGGGGATTTGCGTATAGAGCGGTATAAACGGAAAGCATAGAATCGAGCACGTGGGGCTCTGTAGGAGTTGCAGCTTGCATATATGTCAAGGCAGATTGGTAGAGATCCCTTGTCTGGTATTGTGGTTTCGCTTGAGAATACCTATTCGCCATGGCCCTTAGTTTTCCAATCACCCTGTGAGAAATAGAAGACGGAAGGGGGACAGTGAGGTACCAGTGGAAGGGGAGACCATCGTACCCGCCACCAGACCATTCCCAACTTCCGCAGGATTGAGTTTAGGCTTATTTAAGAAATTACTCGCATCTATTCGTCACTTCTCAAAATCCACTTTTAGAGATGCCTTTCCATCTTCCCGCTCGAAGGGACAAATCTGCAGTGCAGCGGCGCTGCCATTCGCCTCGGTACCGTTAGATCGGGGCTGTAAAAGTCATAAGGGAAGCTTACCATACGTTGAACAACCTTGGTGGCTGTCATCATTGTGCAAGTGTTAAAATATTGTGGAATGTCCTGCAGGGATGTGGCTGTCTGATGGTCGTGGTGGGAAGGGAAATGTCATAGGAAGAGTGAAATATTGGGGGGTGGCGGTGTGGATTTTTTGAGCTGCGGAGGCGTTGCGGGGAGAGGGAAAGGGTTGAGTGGGTGGGAGGGTCATAATATCATAATGCTGTATGACTGAGCCAGGGTGGGCAGGTCTTGGCAACAACCTTTGTGCTAGGGTGGATGCAATATTTAATTCAACTATCGTATTATCTCGTCAAATTGGGTATCTCGGGGCAGGGATGATATCTCCGGTGGCGGCCTTGGCTAATCTGTGCGCGGGTAATCAGGAACAGGCAGAGAACGTCATGAAGAGTTTGGCTTCTACTATAATACACGGCAAAGTAGAATAAAAAATTGAATAAAAAATATTTAACTAGTTACAGGTTCTCCATCGGCCACAAATTCTATAACCTCATCATCATCGTGATTTGGCCCTATATCGGCAAAGATATCTAAATCGTTTGATTCCTTCTACTCTCAGATTTCCAATCCAGTAAAGCCCTTGATATCGAGTTCGTGATCACAAGAACCAGCGGGAGGAAGTGATAAACCGACTTTACGGAAAGCCCTGGAAATGATATCCGACTTTTCTGTATGGAATTTGTAGAATGCATCTCCAGTGCACCAGGTGGTCAGAATGCGTCGCTGTCTTACTGTCCACTTTTCTATTTCTTCGGACTCCTCACAGTCCTGAATAGCTTGATCGGTAAGATCTCGTATTATTTCTTTCAGTAGCTTATTGATAGACACATCGAGAGGTTGAACGAGATTGGTGCAACCTCCAGGTATCAGTGATGGAATTATCTGATTCTCATGTAGGGCAGACAGTACTGCAGGAGTCTTGTGTGAGCCCATGAGGTTGAGAGCGAAGAGGCTGGGGTGGCCATCAAGGGCAGGAATTAGGTGATCTCTGATATATCGTAAGATAAGAACTTCATTCATATAGGCGTTGGAATTAAATTCAACTAAAACTCAGGGGTGATAGTGCTTAAACTCGTCAACAGGTCTTGCTCCTATTCCATGAAAAATAAGCATAGGAGTGTTACACATATGGGATATGGTACTAGACTTGCGAGTCTCAAGATGTGATGGTATAAAGCGCCAGGAGGTGACTATATTGACTACAACCCACACTGGCAAGAAGTAGGATCGTATCCAGAACTAGTCAGCCTGGGTGAAAGATGACAGAGTAATTTATCCAAGTGGATCTATTACGTATTTGTTAAGGTTCGACTATCTATATCGCGCAACCGGCAACGATATATGATGCAGTCTATCAAGACACTTGCTCACTACTATTGCGACTACTCCAAGTCCAATAGTTTTCCTGAGCACTTGATAGAAGAATCCGACAGTCAACTTCAACTAGAGGTCGCTAGAGGGAGAGCGGAATGAAGGTTTGATTTGATAAAGTTATAGATAGGAAATAACAAAGATGGTTGCGTGAAGAGCTATCTACCTGTCCCCCTATGGGTCCTTATATAGGCCTCTTCCCGCAACCCTAAACCTTATGGCAGTGCAAGTGCGCAGCCATGTGAAACTCATACATCATATGACCTTCTAAGTGCGAAGGTCATCTGCACTAATAATAACCTCATGACTAACAAGTGTGCGTCATGCGTGAAACCCACATGACTTTAAAGTGGTCATGTGTGCGAAATCAACTCCTAATAACCTCATGACTCACAAGTGTGCGT